>PVKM010023143.1:0-21364 GCA_004027735.1 Carollia perspicillata | reverse complement strand
TTCCTTAATGGCCCTCCACCTATTATCTCACATTATCCCTTTCCCCACTTCTTTCTGACAATATTCATATCTTTTGTCCACCTGAAAAGAATTTCTTTGTCTTCTTAATATGTAAGAATTTATTACATTTTCTGGATACAAGTCTCTTGTCAGACGTGTGTGTGTGTGTGTGTGTGTGTGTGTGTGTGTAAAATGAATGTGTTTTCAGTCTTTGACTTGTCTTTTTATTTTTTTAGTGGTATTCTTTTAAGAGCAGAAGATTATCATTTTGATGAAATCAAATTTATAATTTTCTCTTACAGTTAAGATTTTCTTTTCTTTTCCTTTTTTTGCATTTTTATATAAGAATTCTTTGCATATCATTAGGCTGTGAAGATTTTTCTTTTGAGTTTTTTCTAGACTTTACAATTTTTTATTTTATGTACGTGACTATGATCCATTTTGAGCTAGCTTTGTGAGGTGAAAGCAGAGGCTCATTTTTTTTCATATAGATGTCCAGTTATGCTAGCACCATTTGTTGAAAAGACTATCCCCAATGAATTACCTTGAACTTTTTGTTGAAAATCAATCCCCTCGAAAGTCTTTTGTTTCATTGACATGTAGGTCAATCCATATGCTAATACCACATTGTCTTGATTAGTATAATTTTTTACTAAGTCTCAAAGTCAGGTAATATAATTTCACATTTGTTTTGGCCAATCCAGGTATTTTATGTTTCCATAAAATTTTTACATTCAGCTTACCAATTTGTTTTCTCTAGAAAGCCTATTGAGACTTTGATTTGGGTTATGTTGAATCTATAGTCAAGAAGAATTGAGTCTTTTAATTCATGAACATGGTTTCTCTTTTCATTTATCTCAGCCATGTTTGTAGTTTCCAGTGTATAGGTCTTTCACATTTTTTTCTCAAAATTTTCCCTAAGTAATTTAGGTGATGTTATCAATGTACTTTAAATTTTTCTTTCCAATTGTTCTTCTCCAGTATGTAGAAATACAAATGATTTTTTTTTTCAGCACTCAAAATCTTTAAAATAACAAGGTAGGATCTGGAGTTAGTTTTTGTAGCCTGAGCTGGCCCCTCAGCCTCTCGCCTGCCCAAACTTCTGGCCCTTGGAGCACAGGCAGGGTTTGGTGTAGCTGTGAGGGGTTCCTGGGGCCTTGCCTAAATGCCTGTATGCCTCTCCTCCCTTGTGAGGACCAGAAGGTGGGACAGTGCCACAGCCCTCACGGGAATCCAGGGCCAAATGGTCCAAGGTGAGGATCTTGCCCTTGGCCTTGAGGATGTGGTTCCAGGCACAGCTGCTCACACAAAGTGCACACGTCTTCAGTTTTGGCACCTCCTGGATATACATGTCATCATTATGGTCCACAGTGGTTTTGCCTTCCTGGCCAGGAAGCTTCATCTTCTGGATCAAGCTGTACAGGGTTCTGGCCAGACAAACCAGCTTCACCTTCAACCAAGCGGTAATGAAGAGATTGCTCATGATTTGCACCAACTGGCCCCACTTCTGGAGCTGCGTTGAAGATTCAATATAAACAAAACTGTTGTAGAACTGGAGTAGATTTAGTTAGAGGTTGCCAGGGTATAGAGTAATACTTTATGCTTTTCACACTGTGAAAACACAACAAAATATGTATATGTCAGAAATGCCATCTAATCCACGAAACTTGATAGAGGTCAAAGAATGATGAAGGAAGGAGAGAGACAGAAAATGAATATGATTTTCGTGCATTTAAGATTAGAAGATTTCCAGGATCTCAAAGAGATATTACCACTTCTGTGTTCATTACAGCACTCTTCGTTTCACAATAGCCAAAATATGCAAACAAATTGAATGTCCTTTGACAGATGAGTGGATAAAGAAAATGTGGCATACAAGGTCTTTCCAGAAGGTATCCAGCCATGTAATATGAAAAATGAAGGCATTTATTGGAGAAGATACAAGGTACAAGGAGCATTGTTCGTAGAACAATGACACCTCAGTCCCCCTCAAAGTAGGAACCTTGGGACCTCACACAATTCTCCCAATTGCCATCATCTGCCCCTGTCATATTTTCCTGAATCTCATCAACGGTCTACATCAGTGTGTGAGAGATACATTGATGGGTTGCCTCCCACACAGCCTTAACTGGGGACCTGGCCTGCAACCCAGGCATGTGCCCTGACTGGGAATCAAACCAGCAACCTTTTGGTTTGCAGGCCAGTGCTAATCCACTGATTCACACCAGCAAGCGCTGAAATCTCTTCCCTTTCACAGCTGCTTTTAGTTTTGGGAAAAGGCAGAAGTCATAGGGTGCCAAATCTGGGCTGCAGGGGGTCTGAGTCACCTGTGTGATTTGATGTTTCGTCAAAAAACTGTGCACAAGATGCAATATGTGAGCAGGTGTGTTGTTGTGATAAAGCTGCCTATCACCTATTCCCCATAGCTTCAGCCTTCTGAATCATCTGAATAGTTTTGTGGAAGAATGTTCAAACTTAATGCAAAATTTGATACAGATTTCTT
Organism: Carollia perspicillata; assembly: GCA_004027735.1. NCBI lineage: Eukaryota > Metazoa > Chordata > Mammalia > Chiroptera > Phyllostomidae > Carollia > Carollia perspicillata. The sequence goes on along the minus strand of PVKM010023143.1, from coordinate 18,861 downwards.
GCTCTACTTACTCAGCCATTTTGAAGGTGATGGCCACACAGTACACATGCTCACTCAACGGCATCTACCGCCCCCACTGACTAATACAGTGAAGTTATTGTTTATGCACGTGCATTCCAGTCCACTCACGTTGGCTGCCAGGTTACACAGATGTGGTGCAAACTGTTCTTGTTATATTAACAATAGCTGGACCTTTTCTGGACAGACCATGGATGCATACAACGGAATATTGTTTACCCTTAAAAATGAAGGGAGTTCTGCCCTGACTGGGTGGTTCAGTTGGTTGAGGCATCATCCTGTACACCAAAAGGTTGTGGGTTCGATCCCTGGTTTGGGACACACCTGGTTTGGGAGGCAACCATACCATGTCTCTCTCTCTCTTTCTCCCCGTCTTACTCCCTCCTGACCTCTATCTCTAAAAACAATAAACATATCCTCAGGTGAGGAATTTTTTTTAAAAATGAAGGAAGTTCTGCAGTATGTGACAACATAAATGAACCTTAAGGGCATTATGCTAAGTGAACTAAGCCAGTCACAGAAAGGCAAATGCTGCATGATTCCACTTCCATGAAATATCTAAAATAGTCTAATTCCCCTGACCAGGTGGCTCAGCTGGTTGGAGCATCACCCATGCACCAAAAGTTTGTGGGTTCGATCCCTGGTCAGGGCACATACCTAGGTTGCAGGTTCAATCCTCAGTCAGGGCATGTATAGGACGCAAACAATTTATGTTTTTCACATTGGTGTTTTTCTCTCTCTCTTCCTCTCTCTTTAAAATCAATAAATATAGTCTCAGGGGAGGATTAAAATGGTCTAATCCATTGAACCAAAGTGTAATGGTGGTTGCCAGGGGCCGGGGGTAGGGGAAAATGGGAGTTACTAATTAATGGTCATAAAGTTTCAGTTAAATAAAATGAATAAGTTCTAGAGATCTGCTTGCTATACAACATTGTACCTATAGTGAACAATACTGTGTTGTCTGCTTTAAAATTTGCCAAGCTGGTAAACTCACGTTAAGTGTTCTTACTACAATAATAATAATAATAATAAGATTAGAGGATCCCTAATCATTTTCATGGTATAAAGTTCTTAAAGGAATGTTAAAAAGACTTCAAGGTAAGAAAAAAATTGAAGTCCAGTTCTTTAATGACTTTCAGGTTTTCAGCAGATGCCTATTTCTTTCACTTTATGAATGGAAAAGGTGGCATGTATCCAGTGGCTTAATCTAAGGTGTCAACAATCTCTGAAGCTATTGAAATAAGAGGAGTGCCCACAATTATTAAAGATCTTCCGGTGATAAAAGAGAAATTGCATAAACGTCTGGCTACATGCATCAGAATGATTCAGCGTTTCACATGCACAAAAAGTTATTTCTGTTGACTTTCCAGTTAGGTAAATTTTCAGGAATACTTTCTCCTCATACTTAGATGAGTCAGTTGAAAGGCAACAACTGTCCACTCCCATAGTTGTCATAGCTTCTGAAAGCCGGCCAGAGATCTGCCTTTACTGTGTCTTCGTTATGTCCCCTTTTCTCTCAGCAGCAAAGAGACTGAATTGATGATTTAGCCAGGGTAGAATTTTACCTGCTTGTAGAAGGTTTTTCTAAGCTAGGTTAGCAAGGGTGAGATGACTGGTGAGGCAAAGAGCATGCTCCAAACTCCTTGCAAGTGAATTGTTTAGTTCACCTGAAAGAATCTGTGCCTAAGCTTCTTACTTATCAAGTGTACTCCCTAGGGGACCTGATTAAGGAAGGAAAGAAATAGGATATAGAGCCACTGCCACAGATCTGTGGTATGGCATGAACATCTACCTACTAAAGCCTTGGTTGAAGCTATGCCTATTAACCTTTAATTTCCATGTTCGCGCGTAGAATAAAAACTTGGCTATATACAGACCCTTCGGAAAATGGGGTAGAATCTGGATAGCTATGCTTAAGCGCTCAAGCTGGTCAACAATGAACTATTCTGAGTGGAAATCATTCTGAAACTTGTATAGAATATCATTTTCTTAAAGACCTAATCATAAATATCTATCACAGTGATAGGCTATAATGCAATGATGCCCTTAGGCATAGTGAGATGTCAGGACACATTTTCTCTATGGCACTAAATGTTTCCCGACTCCTGTACCCTTTAAGATTTTTTTCTCCCTTGTGCCCTTTTCTTTGATTCCTCTCTCACAGACACATTGTTAGTGGGCACAGCTTTCTGTATAGAGAGATTTTTGATGTATTTTTCTTGCTGTTTCTCATTGAATATGAACATAGACAATATATTGCCAGGTTTCTTGTACAGAGACTCTCCTATGAGTCAAGTTCATTAGCTTTAGTGCATAGACTTGGTGAGACCTATTTTGTATTGCTCAAAGGCATTGTTTACTCACTTTAGTCTATGGAATATATTTCCAAATAGGTGAGTTTGCTTGGGAGCTGAGCTTGTGTTTATTGAAGTTTTGTTACTAGTTTACATAGTTTTTTACACAGTGAAGAGTTAGTTTCCATACTATCAAGCAGAGTAGTGGATGCAGTGGTGTAGGACCCCAAATGCACCACCCCCTCGTCAGGACTGATGTACCCGGTCCCCAGCAGCTGACTGTATTGGCTACTTAAAACTGCAGCCTAGTTTCTCTCTGGGCATTGCCCTCAGCCAAAGAGAGCTGCTTTGCCCAAGGTTATGCTCCCTCCCCAGGTGCAGCTCACATCCACTGACCAATTTACATCAATGTACAGAGGACCAGGCTTCTTGCCTTGACTTGAAACAACTTCGAAGGGCCAGCTCCAGAGCTCCCTGTGGGATTGTCTGAAGCCTTTGTTGTAACTTCATCATAGCTCAGCTTCTCCTTCTGCCCAGTCCTGCTTCCCTCCCTCCTTCCAGGTGTTGCTCCTGAGAGAATTCTCTTTGAACCTCCTACAGGCAAATCTCCATCCCAGAGTGCATTTCCCAGGGAAACCATCCTAAGAGAGGCCGTAATGAGTCCCTCCACCAACTGCAGCCTGGCTAGATTGTCCTTCGCAGGTCCATGATGTGAATGCTGTAGTCAGAATAATGCCTCTCTCTTGCCCCTCTTCTCTCCAGTTCCTTACTTTCCATATTTTCTACAGAATTCCTTCTTCGAGAGGAGATTTTGAAGTTTGTTAAAGTCATAAGAATTAGGTTTTTAAAGACAGATGATAGGCTAAAATTTAGTCAGATAGCCACCTTTATGTCTTTGCTTATGGCCTGTGAAGTATCAAGGGCTTTTTTAAAATTATTTTATTTCTTCAGTGTTAGAAATGTCCATTTTGTTTGTCCTCCATGCTTTATTGATTCTTTGAAACCATGGTTTATGGTCCAAAAGAAATGAATATTTATGAAAAATATTTTCATACTGGGGCCTTCTTCAAATTCCCTAGTTCTCATATTCTTGATGCTAAAACTTACACAAGTATTATACACTTCATCCTTTCTTTGATTTAGGGTCTTCATCCTACTATTTTGCTACATTTCTCTGATAATTTCCCTACCTCATTAATTCTTTTTTTCTTAATTGAAGTATAGTTGACAATCCTACCCATTAAATCTAACTGGAAGTTTCTAGTCTTAAACTATTTAAATAGCCTGTTTAACCAAGTCAAATGCAGGAGATTAGAAAAACCATTGAAAAAATCTCAAGCATGCTAATGTAGTACAATTTTTAATTTAATTAAGTCATGTATAAACAAAAAACCCCACTAATCAAAACCAGGATACCTTGATGTCACCTATTTCACAGATTAGTAGACATGGAAGAAACCTTAGAGATTATCTAATCTAAGCAACTCATTCCGCAGATGAAGCCCGGGGAGAAGTAAATTCCTCAGAATGTGGCAACAAAAACTGGAATATGACGCTAGATCTCTTGACTGTTGGTTCAGAAATCTTACTACCCTACCACATAACCACCAAATTCCTTTTACTTTTCTTCCAAATCACTCTCTGAACCCAGAGCATTTTCTTGACTCAATATTTTTGAGACCACAGTTATTTTAACTTCATTGCTCTTTTAACCTCAAGTAGGTTTCTGGTATTCCCGCTTCTTAATTTGGTTATGCAATCTATCAGCATGATTTAACCAACACAAGTTAGGTTGGGTGAGAAAATATTTAAGCCCTTTCATTGATATCAGTTTTTTTTAAGAATAACCTGATAAAACCTTTTTATAAGCTCCACTTTAACCCAATGTTCTAAAATAATTATCAGATAATGTGCATGTTCCCTTTCTAAAGTATCTCACATAATATGCTTCTTTGTGTGAATTTTATCCTCAAGTGGGGTAAGATGAAACTCTTATTCTGATCAAAAAGTACATGCAAATTGGTTCGCTTCCATATACTTAGGATTCATCTAAAATAAATTTGTTAGCTAAATGAATAATAAATGAATATTCAATTATACAAATACTGTATAATGGAAAGGCCTCAAGGTGAGCTTGCAATTTGAATAGGAGTCTTAGAATTACTCTAGAAAGAAAAGAGTGGTGCCAGTGGAGGGAGCAGGGACTCTGATTCTGCTTCACAAATATTTTCCTTTCATATCTCCGGTCTTTGTCAATCTTTTTAGAGTCTCTAAGACATACAGGCATTTGACAGTTTCGTGCAGTAAATAATTTTGTTTAGAAATCCCGTATAGCAGGTATTGCCTGACTTAGCTGGAAATGATAAACTAGCAATGTAGTTATTCAAGTTAGAAGGAACTGAAGGAGCATAAAGCTACCTGCTATGTTGTCATGGTGTCTCCTTAAGAAAATGATAAAGAACTTTGGTTAGGGTGGGGGTTAGTTTGCAAAGTTTCCTTTGACCTTCAGCATGACACACAAAAAAACTAGAATTCTCCAAAGCTTTCCATTTGGGTTTAATTACCGAGAGAATAAGCCAAACCCTTACTATAACTCCGTTCTCTAGCAATGTCTCCAAAGAGATATCTAACAAAGTTCTCAGTTATAAAAATGTTTCCCAGTTCCCTAATTTCTCATGAAGTTTTCTCACATATGTAGTCTGAGTGAATCTTACCTTGCTTCTTATATTTGCCCGAAGTGAATGGACCACAGCAGGAACCACATCCCTACTGTGGGTTGGTAGGTACTGATACTTACGGCACTGTTAGTATTTCAGCATCATGCTGCTTCCCTAGAGTCATTTAGGGTATTCTTGACCCTCCTTCGGTACCACCAGCACCTTGAACAATAACATCCTCCTGGCATTCTTTATTGGGGCACTGAGATTCAGGCTGAGACCTGCTTCCTTACAAAGGACTTGATTCCTTCATATCTGGCATATCCCAGGTAGCAATCACGTTTCACAATGTTTTTCTCCTTTTGTTCTCAGATGTTCTGAGTTGGCTCCCTGTGGTGCATGTCAACATTAGAACACCTGGGGCAGAGCTGGCCCCCAGATTAAGGAGCTTGCCAACGAGCTTGCTTAGGATTTCTCTGCAGTGGAAATTTTGGGAATGTGGCCTGTTTGGAAATACCAGAGATAACTTGGGAGAAAAAAAACCGTCAACATTTCCTATTAGAACAAGGTAGAAAACCACATGGATCGTTTTAAAGAAGCCAACCTTTTGACTGGATGTGAAAGAAAATTGCTTAGAAAAGGTCACAGGTCACTGCCCCCTTTTTGTTCAGTATACTGTGGCTTTGTTTTCTCGGTCATGATTGTAAAAGGCTCTGTGGCTAACCTGTCAAGATGCTCACTGTATAACCTGGGATCCATTGTTAATTCTTGAGAAAAGTGAAAAGTCTACCAAATGTATATAAAACAAGAAGTGCTTCCCTCACCCTATCTTTTCAATCACAAAGTATGTTGATTCATCAAAGTCCAAACTTCTGTTGGCACCATCTTGGCCTCTCATGCCCTACCTTGACCTCTCATGGTCATTTCCATAAAAGCTACGGGTGAGTCAGCTGAAATGGGAAAGTAAAGAGGTGTGTTACTGGCTCCTCCACTCAAGATTCTGAGCAATGAATAATTGCAAACAAAGTCTTTCAACCTGAAACTCTCAAGGGCAGGGTGTGGGAAGGTGTGTGGCATGGTGCGTGTTCAGCAGGTTGGACATGTGTACTCTCCTTCCATTTAATAATTAGAAAGGAATTAACTTTCCCTGCTGAACTGTGATCCAGCTTCTGATGCTCTTCATGGAAAATGCCACGGAGACAACACCAATCTCCCTTCGTGTTTTCTAGCCAGGGATAAAGAGTTCCTTCTTTCCCTGCAGTGATATTTTTTTCCTAGTTGCTCATATCCTAGAATGTTTATTAATTATACTCGGCTTTTCTGGTTGATATTATAGAAAGATTTTTTTTCACACATTGAAGTCAAACATCTACATGTGTCAGCTGCCAGTTCATTGACAACCAACAGCACAGACAGACGAGCCCTTTGCCTCCATGCTGTGGAGCGTGACTTCAGAGCCATACCTTTAGTGCAGTTCTTTAAGTTCTGCAGGGACTAAAGAAATTATCTGCAGGCTAACAGAGAAGACAATATCACTCCTCTCATACCTCTGTGGAATGTTGCCAGGTAAGAAATAAAAATTGTTCGTTTAAAGCCTAGGGAGCCCAGTAGTCTGCCCCTCATGAAGGACCAGCAGATATTTTGTAGGAATCCTGGATTGTTTACCTTAATATGAGGCTTAAACATTTAGACAAATATTATGAAAAGTGATTTCTATCTATTCGGCAATGAGGGATGGTGTGGTATTAGATTAAAATACACACACACACACACACACACACACACACACACACACACACACTTCACTTCTGTAGAGACAGGTTTTAGCCTGAATCTTTGAACCCCTGGTTAAATCCCAGGAGACAAATGAAAAGAGACCATGTAGGGTGGGGTTTCAGCACATGGACTGCTCACATTCAGGTCCCAGTTCCGTTACTTAGCAAGTATGAGACTTTGGACAAGTTACTTAATCTCTTTGTGTTTCGGTTACTTCATCTGTAAAATGGGAACAATAGTAGTCCTTACCTCATAAAGCTATTATGAGAATTAGTATTTGTAAAGTGCTTAGAAGAGTTCCTTGTACATAATGAGCTCTATATAGGTGTTTGTTAAATAAATAAAATAAAGATGTGTGTTAAAACTGTATTAGTGAGCTCAGGCTGCCCTAACAAAATATACCACAGACTGGGTGGCTTAAACCACAGAAATTGATTGTCTCAGTTCTGAAGGCTGGAAGTCTTAGATTAAAGTAACCTCAGGGTTGGTCTCTTATGAGGGTTGTAAAGGAAGGGTCTGTTCCAGGCCTCTCTCCTTAACTTAGAAATGGTCATCTTCTCCCTGTATCTTCATACCATCTTCCTGTGTACATGTCTGTGTCCAAATTTTCCCTTTTTATAAGGACACTAGTAACAGTGAATGAGGACCCATCCTAATGACCTCATTTTAACCTAATCACCCCTGAAAAGTTCACATTCTGAAGTACTGGGGGTAAGGACTTCAACATAGGGATTCAGGAACACACAATTCAGCCCATAACAACAATTTTAACAGGAGTTTCTCCTTCTCCAGAGGGACTGCAGGTGTTGGAGTAGCCACATGTAATAGCAGCTACTGAACCACATGGGAGGGGGCTTTATTTTATCTGCGTGTTTCTCTGTTACGCCTGTTACATTCATCTCTCAGACTCTCATTTAAAATTCTACTTATGGCCTCAGCCTCTCCTTGGAACTTAATGAGTTCACCAAGTTCTTACTATTTCTTTACAGCAGCATATTTCTTAAGTGTCGAGTTTGGCTTATTTAATTGCTCCAGAGTCTATTTTCAAGAGCTCCCTAGTTTGCATTTCTTCATTAAACTCTATCAATATTTATTAGACTTTGATGGAGTTCTTATAATCTTTATCTTTCCAGAAGAGGAGTTTTAATTCTTTATGACTGCTTACAAACACTCAACACAGTTATTGATTACTTAAAAATTTTTGTTCCTAATTTTTCTTCATGTTTTGCCCTCATGAGTGAAATACAGAACTCTCTGTATCATGTTATATGCAAGGGCTTTAGCTTATAAGTGATTAGATATCTGTTAGTGTCCACTAGACCAAAAAGGATCTACTGTTCTGAATGGGGAAGAAAGACCAGTGACAGCACGCTGCTGTTTTACCAGCTAGGGATTTCTGTTCAGTCCATTTTAAGCACCTTTGACTGGGGCCTCCTGTGAACATCCACCTTTACAGTGGCAAGCATTACCCCCTTTTAGGCACTAACAGAGAGCACCCTTCACCCCCAAAAGCAACTACTTTTTTTCATTTTTAGGTCATTTCATTGAAAATTGGCAATAGCAACAAGTAATAAAATAGAGGACTTTGTGTTTACAGATAAAATCTTCTGTGTTGCAGTGTACTGTACTGTTACAAAATTGGAAAAGATTTAATCAAAATAAGATGACACACATGCATCAAAATATTAGTATTCTGATACTGATTTTTCACAGAAATTCTTTAATTTGTTGATTATATTCACATAAAACCTGCATTCATTGACAAGTAGCTCTAATGGCATATATATGAAAAACCATACACTGGATGACCTAGTCAATTATTTAAGCATAAAATAAATTGTGTTAAACTCTTCAAAAAAAGAAAAGAAAAAAGAGCTCTGGCTGGTGCGGCTCAGTTGGTTAGAGCACTGTCCTGTACCCAGAAAGGTCGAACACTCGATCCCCTGGTCAGGGCACTTACCTAGCTTGTGGGTTGGATCCCGGGTTGGGGCATATACAAGAGGCAACCGATTGGTGTTTCTTGATCTCTCATCCTCTCTCCCTTCCTCTCTAAAAACAATGAAAAAATATCCTCGGGTGAGGATGAAAATAAAAGGCTAGACACATGTCATGGGATTAATCAATTATAGAAATAGTAATGAAGTCCAAGTATAACTTAGGATAAACTGAAAGAAAATTCGCAAAATCAATAATGCCCCCAAACCCACAACACAATTGATTAGGTTTTGAGCTTCTTAGGAGAAGTACCATTGTCTTATACTCTTATGCTCTTTCTAAGACATAATTCTGGACATACATAAATGATCAATGAGTACATATTTGTCCATTAAAACATTTGATTCGGACTAAGTTTTAAAAGAGACAATCTTAGAATTTATCTGTAGGAAATTTATAAAATTCATTGCATGTCAATAAAACTCATTGAACATCTGTACAGACTCATAAAAGGAATTCAAAAGTAGAGGGCTTTTCTCTTTTAAGCATCATTTGCTCAAAGGGAAAAAATTCAAAATACTCTCATACAAGTGAGGAATAATCTACTTGATTTGCAATAATAGTTTAACCCTCCTACATTAAATATAGGAAGAGAAAACAAGAAATCAGACACCTTAGAAGGATATTCATCTGGGCTAAATTCCTCATTTTATAGATGAACAGAGTCTCAGCAATAATAACTAATTTGCCCAAGATCATACAGTTAACTGGATACCAAGCTGTTAAAGTGATTTCCATATGCTATGCTTTCTCTTTTTCTCCTGATGTTTTAATTATTAATTAAATAATTTAAAATATACTTTAATTTGCCAATGTGTACAATTAACAAAAATGGAAAGGAACCAGTAGAAATGGAAAGCATGTACAATAGCCAAGAGGTGGAAGCACCCCAAGCACCATAAATAGATAAATGGATAAACCAAGTGTGGTCTCAGGTACAGTGGAACATTATTCAGCCTGAAAGAGGAATGAGGCACTGCACATGCTACAACGTGGACATTAAGTAAAATGAGCCAATCACAAAAGGACAAGCACAGTAAGAATCCCCTTATACAAGGCCCCTGACGCAGTCAAATTCATACAGACAGAAAGTAGGATGGTGGCTGCCGGGGGCTGAGAAGAAGGGAAAATGGGGGTTTGTTATTTGATGGGTACAGTTTCAGTTTTGCCAGATGAAACATTCTGGAGATTGGTTGCACACCAATATGTGGATACACTTAACACTACTGAACTTAGAAATAGTTAAGAATGTAAATTTTATGTAATGTGTTTTTTTAAGTATAATTAAACAAGTAAAAAGAAGAGACAGACAAAATGACAAGAGAAAAAGACAAAGAGGACACTATGCCAACAAGAGCAAGAGGAAAGAGCAGAGGTGAGTAGAGTTTTTCCCAGCCACAGGGCTAACTGCCCATGTGCTTCACCGCCGAGTTCGGTCTTCTGTTCTGATTCTTAGTTGCATTTACTGTACTTATCCATGTGCTTACCAAAATCATTCTGCTGTTTATACCAGGAGTCCCTGCTCTGCTATCAAATTCCTGATCCCAATTTACACACACACACACACACGCATGCACACACACACACACACACACACACACACACGCCGTGGCAGGTCAAAACCCTCTGCAAGTTCTACAGTCCTCTCCTTCCCAGGGTTGGCCTGTCACCAAAGCCAAAATCCTTGTCATCCCTTCCCCTCTCTAGGTGGCCAAGGGCCAAAACTAAACAAAACCATGAAAATAAAATTTATTCAGGAATCTCTTATCTCTCCTTCCCCTTGCTTTGGCTGCCCAATGCCCTCATGTAGCTCCTGGGCAGACAAAAAGCACTTGCTGCTGAACCCAGAGATTCCTGGGTCACTGCCCTTGTTTTAAACAACTTTCTCTACGTGGTTCATGCACCATCTCCTTCCAGCTTCGCATTAGCACCACCATCACTCCTACACACTCATTATCCAGATTTGCAACTGTCATGCTAAAAATAGAATCAGGCTGCAGAAATCATATGGTAGCAGTATGGAAAGATAACGGTTTGTTAATATGTGTTAATCTCCCAGGGAATATTTGCATTGTGATCAGTGAGAATTCAGATGGCCATCTCTTAAATAGTGAAATTTTAGCTATCAGAGAAAGGCCTTTAGGTGCATAATTTGAAGGTGCAAGGCCTTTGAGGGACACGTGTCAGGGACACTGAGCTTTGCCTCTTCTTCCTCCTTTCCTGCTTTCTCACTCTGGACACAGCTGCCCACTTTCCTTGATAGTGTCACCTTCAAGGGAGACACTTGCAATGTTTTGGTGCTTAGCTCCATAATCAGAAAGTTAAAATGACGAAGTCCCAACTTTTGAGTAGTTTATACATAATCCATACTTACTGACATGCCCGGCTCAAAATTACTGTTCATTCAGGTGGCCAATTCTGAAAAAGTCTCCTTAGGAGACTTCAAAAGAATGGCCAGATGAAACGTAATTCTTAAATTCCTGGTAAAGATTCAACTTCTTCTTCAAGGAACCTTTTTCCAAAAACCTACTGCTTTTGCACAGGATGCAATTTTGTGTTTGAGCTCCATTGTTAAAAGTTTCCTTGCTGTTTTGTTGGAGAAGCTAGTGAGCAGTGACATGTGGCCAAAAACTGCTCGGGAGGGTAGAAAGTAATGGAGAGTATTTGGTAATAAGGAATGATCAGCTCCTTATTTTCCTGGGTGGAAAATGGGCTGATATGATTTTTTTAACTATTTGTTTCTAATATGACAGCATACACATGGATTATAAAGGTGAATCCCTAAAAATATATTCTTCACTGAAAAGCATTTCAAAGCACATGTATCTTTCTAAATTACCGAAAGATGTTTAAGCACTCCAGTCAAGTGTAGCTGGCCTTACTGATGAGGAGATTGGCTACTCATTCTAAATGCAATAATATAAAGATGTATGGCTCCCCTTATGTTTTTTAAAAAATTGATTTTAGAAAGAGAGGGAAGGGGGTGGAAAGAAGAGAGAGAGGAAGAGAGAGAGAGAAAGAGAGAGAGAAAGAGAGAGAGAGAGAGAGAAGTATCAATTTGTTACCACTTATGTATTCTTTGGTTGATTCTTCTATGTGCCTTCATGGGAGATTGAATCTACAACCTTGACATATCAGGATGACACTCTAACAAACTGAGCTACCCGGCAAGGGCCCCTTGTGCCTTTTTTTAAAAAAAATCCTCACCTGAGGATATATTTATTGATTTTAGAGAGAGAAAGAGGGAGAGGAACACCAATCGGTTACCTCCTGTATGAGTCCCAACCAAGAATTGAACCCACAACCCAGATATGTGCCCTGACCAGTAATTGAACACAACCTTTTGGTGTATAGGACCATGCTCCAACCAACTGAGCCACCTGGCAAGGGCCCTGTATGCCTTTTTAATGACAGCTTATCTTTTATTCTCTAGTAAGGCAACCAAATACCAGAGTGTCAGTCTTTGTCCTAATGAATAGACTTTCTGTTCTCACTTACCTTGAGTTGTGAGAATAAAAGATCAGATAATGTTTACTGTTTTTAATTGCACTTGGCTTAAGAGATTCCTCCTTTCATTTTTCTTTTTATTGGTCTTTCCTTAAGTGCCATGCCAAATAAAGCAAAAATCTCTCTTATAGCATATTTAAAGCCTCCCCCATGTTCCCAGCATCAATACAAAGCAGGAGAAAGTTGAAAATGAGCATTTGTTTTCTAAGGAAGAACAGTACAAATAAATCATCTTTCTAACACAGACTGCAATCAAATAAGCAAAAGAGATGTAATCACCAATAAACCAGTGAAGCTGCACAGCCAGCTAGCTTTTATGGTACTTGAAACTAGAAAGTCTCCAAAAGGCAAATCCAATTCTATGAGAAGAGGGGTTGAGCTAACATTCTATGTAATCCAATAAAGCCCCCAGCAATTCTGCTTTTTTTCCTACTCTCAGTCATTTTATTTTTGTCCTTTGCTTATCATTTGGAATGATGACTCATATTTGCTGTGGGCAGTACCTTTGGCTATTCAACTTTCATTTTAAACTCAAGGCACCCTTTCCAAAAGTATGGAATTCCTTTTCTCAGAAACATGTTATGGCAAATCCTACAGACCATAAACATAAGTAACTCTTACTTATGAACAAGTTACGTCCTTTCATTTCCTAAAAATGTTTTTCTTTTAAATATACTTTAGCAAGAAAGAAATACCACAGTCTTTATTTAACCTCTGTTTCAACTTTTTAAAAATCTATTTGAATTCTAATATATTTTTTAATGGACTAAGTAACGCCTGGCTGTTAGGGGGCAGGAATGAAAGATGCCTGTTCTCAGATTCCTCTAAACTTAATTAACTTGCCCAAAGTTATAGGAAATTAAAGATATACTCAAGATTACAACCTAGGTATCCTAAATTCAAATTTACTATTCTTTTCATTGTACTATTTTGCCACCACCTTTGGCTAGGGATGAATCCTGAAGTGATTTAGTTAATTTTCTTCTGCCCAAACCAATGTTTTTTTCTTGGTCTTTGAAAGGGAGAGTAAAACAGAAATAACAGAGCTGTTTCTGTAAAGATTTTTAAATGTCAGGCATTAGAACATCTTCATTTGCACTGTATTTTATAATTGTTGTCATCATCACATTGAAAAATACTTATTAAGCCATTAACTCTGTATGGTGCTGTGGTAAGCAGTGAATAAAGAGAACTACATGGAGATAATTCCCATTTCGCTGGCTGGAAAAGGGAAGCTAAGACAGAGACAGAACATAAAGAATATAGATTTGTTACAGCGGGTGAAGAAGTTTGTTTAAAAGCAAAATAATAATACAACTGTAAGAATGGAAGAAACCTTAAGGATCATCCAGATCAACATTTCTATATTATAGGTCGGAAAACTGCATTCAAGAGAGGCAAAGCAACTTACCCAAAGTTACAGAAAATTAAAGACATACTCAGGATTACAATGTAGGTATCGTGAACCAAAATTTAATATTTTTTCATTGCACTATTTTGCCATAACATTTTCAAAGTTGTTATAGGTGCTATCTCAGCAAAGATTAAAAAACTTTAAAGTTAGAAGTTACAGGATAATTTAAGGGAAGAACAAGGAAAAGATTAAAGGCAAGATAAAAACATGTCTGGGAGAACAAAAAGTTTAAGAGGCAAGTGGAAATAAGGGGGCAACTAAAGTAACACATAGTCCCTGTCACAGATGAGGAGCATGATGTGTGCAGTGCAGCAGAGAACACAGCCCCTAGTGATGAGATACCCAGGCTCTGCCTCTCGTTAGCTCCAGGACCGTGAATTAATTACTCGCAATCCCTGTGTCTTCCTTCCTTCCTTCCTTCATGGGTAAAACAAAAGGATCACACTGAATTCCCTTGGAGTGTCCTTTCCTGCTCTCACATGTTACAATTCTGTTACTTGATGGCACCCAAACAGGTAGCTCTGGAAAGATAATCCTAGATCGTTATGTATCACATCTGAAAAGGTAGCAGTCCAGAGCCAAGAAGAATGATTTCTTTTACTAAAAACTTCAATAACTCAACTACGATGAAAATAAACAAAAATGTTTCCTAATTTTCCGAGTTTCTTTATCACATAGGAGGATTTGGTTTTGGTCTTTCTTTAATCACTTTATGTGAGACCCATGGGAGCCCAGTTTTTTGTTTTGGGCTGTAGGACCATATCTATGTATGTAAAATATGTTAATAACTTTAAGAGTTATTTGTAAGGTAAACATTTTTTTAATCATTTGGTTAAACTCTCCCCCATCTCCTAAGCTCCAAATCTGGGGTACAGTATTAGGTGAGGTTAGGGTAATGTCCCTCTGATGGAATGGGCAGTCCTCACTCTTGACTTTTTCCAGGGGAATGATGTGGTTAGAGAGTATATTCATTCTTTTTTTAAAGATGGGGGTGACATTGGTTAATAAAATTACATAGGTTTCAGGTGTACAATTCCACAATACACCATCTGTATACTGTATTGTGTGTTCACCACCCAAAGTCAAGTTTCCTTCTGTCAGCATTTATCCCCACTTACCCTCTTCCCCCCTTACCCTCTTCCATCTCCCCCTACCTCCCTTTCCCTCTGGTCATCCTTATACTGTTGTCTGTGTCTGAGTTTGCTTGGGTTTTTTTGCTTAATTCCCTCATCTTTTTCACCCAGTCCCTAATTCCTCTTCTCCTCTGACAGCTGTCTGTTTTCTGTATCTATGAGTCTATTTCTATTTTGTTGTTAGTTTATTGTGTTCAGTAGATTCCACATATAGGTGACGTCATATGGTGTTTGTCTTTCTCTGACTGGCTTATTTCACTTAGTATAATACTCTCCAGGTTCATCCGTGCTGTCACAAAAGATAAGATTTCCTTCTTTTTTTACGGCTGAGTAGAGTTGCACTGTGTAAATGTACCATGGCATATCTGTCCACTCATCTACTGATGGGCACTTGGTCACTTGGGCAATTCATTCTTGCACTGTCCTCAGAAAAAAAAATGAGGTCACACAGCTGCTTTCTGCCATGTTTTAAAATGCAGCTACCAGGTGGTCCACTTGAGACCAAGGTGACCCCTAAAATAAATTTAACTAACTCCTGCCCCAGGTTTGGAACAGGGTGCAAATTTTTTTCCTTGATGTGCTAAACCACCAAAGTGCCAAATGTGTACATATGAGTCTTTAAGTATAGAATTGCCATCATAATTCATTTCAGCAAAAAAAGTCGATCTTGCTTATGGCAGATTTAAACAAAGCCGTGCACTTTGCACAGCCCATTTCCTGAGGCCTGAAAAAAAAAGCAATGGACCCCACCAGCCCATATATTTGGACACAACCTGCAAAGTTCTGAGATGTCTTTGTGTTTGGGGGGATGTCATTTGTATGTTTTGTCTACATGGCACTGAACATCTAGATGTTTGGGAACATCCAGATAATGGACTTAATTTTTTTTATTTTGATGGGCTAATTTACACTATAACCAAGAAGCATTTCTAATCAATAGCATTGATCTCAACAGCCTTTGAACAAGCATGTGCTTCATTTTATTTTAGATTGACATGAGAGTGAAAAACTTCATAACTGTAACATTTTAACTCAGTTTTGCTTATTGACTTCCATTTGCAAGAATTATAGCTTGATGTGTCACAAACTATAAAGTAAAGAAAATGCCTCTAAAGTTTTTGGAATCTTGTCACTCATTGTCTGCTGGTGTATCTTTTCTTCTTACATTAAAAATTTGATCTTTGCCTTATTGGAACTATGAAGAAATCAAAAACTGAATAGAGCTTTTTATAATACACAGTCATTGTTTGTACTTGCAAAATTGGATTAAGAAATCACTGGTATTCTTACATATTTTTTTGCCAAAGAAAATTCAGCATATTTCTGCTTAGCCTTGAAATTTCCACCAACCAGACTGAGTGATTGTGTACCACCCACACTCTTCTTGGCGTACCCAATTCCCCAGGGAAATCTTAGTTTGAAACCCAAGCAACATGTATAAAGTCCTCTTGTGCCTTGTGCTGTTACACCTGTTCTGCAGGTGAAATCATTCCCTAGATCTGCCACATTGTAAGGCTTGGCACTTAAATCAGTAAAAATCGGATAGTGAATATCTTTTCTATGTTTTCCCTTTTCCATCTTGTTCCATACCCAAAATTATAGACAACAGCCTCCTATTGGATGAGCACACCTTTCTTCATGCTTCCTTTTCTTATTTTTAGGCATCAAATTCCACTTGGGTCATAATTACTTTCTTGAGCATGAGCTTATTATAAAGCAGTTAATGGATATAGATCCCTTCTTTAGTTTGCTAAATACCTGAATTATTCAAAACCCACTCTTCCTTTTCCTCTCCCTTTCATCACATACACACCAGTCACAGCTTTAAAATACTAACATAAGAAACTAATTTTATAATTAATATAATGATCAAAGCTTTCTAATTAGCAGCTCCCTTTGCTTTACCTAGATCCTAGTACTATCAAAAAAGGAAATACAAAATGAACACATTGTAATCATTATAGTAAGCAGGAATTTGTGGTCTTCAAATGTTTTGCTTCTTTTTTAAAGATTTTATTTTTATTTATTTTTAGAGAGAGGCGAAGAGGGGAGAAAGAAAGGGAGAGAAACATCAATGTGTGGTTGCCTCTCACATGTCCCCACTGGGGACCTGGCGCGCAACCCAGGCCTGTGCCCTGACTGGGAATCGAACTGGCGACCCTTTAGTTTGCAGCCTGCGCTCAATCCACTGAGGTACACCAGCCAGGGCTTAGAATGTTTTTCTTAATGCAATTCATATATGCATGTAAATCAAGTAGTATTATAAAGCTACTTACAAACAAACAAACAAACGCTCCCCAAACTACAATTCACTTCCCCCACCATCATCTCTGAGTTCTGCTTCTCTGTCACTTCTCAATCTCACCTCTTTCTTCCACTATTTCTCTGGGGTTTTTCCCCCTCATATTTCCCTCCATATTTCTAATTGATTTGCTTATGTGGCTTTTCCTTTATTAGTCATGTTGAGCATTATTTAACTTGCAGCTCAGGAAGCTGTGAATTTAACACTCTTATCTCACTCCTCCCTGCTTTCATATCTTCCCTTCCCTACTTTCTTTCATTCTCTCAATATAGTTTTATCACAATTTTTTGACAAATGAATATTCTGTGTTTACATTATTGTTACCATGTAAATATTATTCATGAGCGAGCCAAGTAGTATATTATATTACATTCCCTTTCTAGTACAAGTTTATTTTTCTTAGAGTTACTAATTGCTTTTTTTTTTTTTACTACCACTGATTCTTCCCAAAATCTCCAAAAGAACTGTAAAATTCCCTTCAATACACATCATGTCATCTATTGCTGGCATTCTGGGGGATTGAGGAGATGTCTTTCTGGAATTCCTCCATCCTCTCTCTGCGAGTAGGATTAGTTGTTCTTCTTGGCCCCCTGCATAGTTGCCAACCTTGTCTTTACCATTTCCTGAGAATTGCCTTCCCTTTCTCCAGTGTTACTGTCTTCTTTGTAACTGGTTTAATTCACCCTTTGTTAGACTATACTGTCTAGTAACTTCCTAAGAAAAGGTGAGGCATTTTTTAAACAACTTTTTATTTGTAAATAACCTAAAGATTATATCAGTGTAATCATGTAATTTTCCTCATTCTCCTATTAACATTTTGCTCCATTTGCACATGAATACACACATGAGTGTATGTATTATGTACACTAAAATTTTTTTCTGAACTATTTTGAACTTAATTCTATATGTAATGGAGCTTTACCCTAAATACTTCAATAGATATTTCATATGAATAAAGATATTATCTTGTATATTTATAGTTCCATTGTCAATTTCAATAAATTTAACATTGATATAATACTTTAGACTACCATCCATATTCCCATGGAGCAATTTTTTTCAGCTGATCCAAAATGTTTTTTATATTATTTTTCCCCCTCCAATACAGGATCCACTCTAGGATCAGGAATTGCATTTAGTTGTCATGTCTCTTTAGTCTCCTTTAATCTAAAACATTTCACAGCCTTTGTCTTTTATGATCCTTTAAAAAAAGAAGAAAGCCCTACTTCCTTTTATTTTAAATAAAATGCTCCTTGTTTTGGTGTCTTGATGTTGCTTTATGGTTAGATTCACGTTATGCATTCCTGGTCAGAGTACAACATAAATGATGTGTGTTTTTTAGGGTATTACATCTGGAGATATACATACAGTTCATCTAACTTTCATCGGTGATGTTAAATTTGGTTACCCAGTCCAGCTGCTATTCAATGTTTTCTCCATTGGATAGTTTTTTTTATTTTCAGTAAGCAATCTGTGGGAAGATCCTTTAAGATCATGGTAATATCCTCTTCATCACTGAAAATTCCCCCTGGATTTTGCATTCATTGATGATTCTTACTTGAACCAACCTTTATTTTGATGGTTGCAAATGATGTATCTCCTGTACTCAGTTTACATTTACCAGTAAGCACTTCTCTTTTCATCAGTCCATCCATCCATCCATCTACTATCTGTCTATCTATCCTGTCTACCTACCATCTTTTGATCCTTGGTATGTACTCCACATGGATTATTTTCCCCGTGGTTTATAATTAATTACTGTCCC
>PVKM010023142.1:0-21421 GCA_004027735.1 Carollia perspicillata | reverse complement strand
AACAACAACAACAACAACAAACCCAGGAAGCAATTATTTTTTGGATGTTAAAGCGCCAAGATAAAGATCAATTTTTCAGTTATTCTGCTACCTTATCTCCTTCAGACAGCAGCGGGCTTGGGAATTCTGCCCAGCTAGGACTTCAGGATTTTTTCCTTCTACTCGGCTGAATCTAGTAGGGGTTGGTCAGTGTGGTTCAGAATGAGCCTCATGACATTCTACAATATGCCACACGTGGATGACTTTGAGGACATTATGTTAAAAGAAGCCAGACACACAAAAAAGCCAGTACTGCATATTCTACTTATATGCATTATCTGAAATAGTCCAGTTCATAAAATCAAAGGCTGCATGGTGATCACCAGAGGGTGGGGGAGGGGGAAATGGGAATTAAGGTGAATAAGCTTTAGAGATCAGATGTAGGACATTGGACCCATAGTCAACAATAATGTATTGTGCACTTAAAATTGTTAAGATGATTAATATCATGTTAAGTGTGCTTGCCATAGTAAGATAAAATTTTTGAAAAGAGAATGAGGTCGTCATATTGAATAGAATATGAAGTTACAACAAAAACACTCTAGACGAGGATTCTTAAGTGTGCATGAGTGTGTGCATGCATATGCACATATTTGTTGTTTAATTTTTGCTAATAACAGTAATATTCATTAAAGAAAATTTGGAAACTAATATTAAACAATAAAAAACTGTAATACAACCGTTCTGGGAGGGGGCGTGGGGAAAGGCCCTGACTGGTGTCGCTCAGTGGGTTCATCCTGCGGACCGAAAGGTAGCTGGCTCCATTGGGGGAGGCGGCCTATGCCCGGGTTGAAGGCCATCCCGGTTGGGGGTCGTTCGAGAGGCAACCCTATCTATGATTCTCTCGCACATCGCAGTTCCTCTCCCTCTCTTTCTCCCTACCTTCCCCTGTCTCTAAAAACAAATAAAAAAATAAAATCTTAAAAAAAAGAAAAAAAAGAATGAGCCTTCTTGTGTCTGCTTAGAATGTCCCCTCCCCTCCCATTTCCCAAAGTTGTCTGGGGGTCTGTTAAAAATACAGACTTCTGGTTCCTACCTTTTCAGTAAGCACGAAATGGGGTCCATGGGATGTATACTTTCAGCAAGAATATGAGTAGATTCTTATAATTTGGAAGATGGGGAAATTGCTTAACTCCAACCCCACGTTCCACACACCCCTCGAGGCTTGGGGCACACTGGAAGGCGTTGCAGGAAGGCGTTGCAGGTTGCCCAGGCGGCCAGCAGGTGGCGGCACCTGACCGCAAGCTGCAGAGCTTCTCCCATAGGGAGAAGCAGAAGGCTAGGAGAACGGGTCCGTGCGATGCTGGGGCCTAGAGCACGAGAGGGGGGCGCGGTCGGTGTCCCGGCTTCATTTTAGGCTAACGCGCATCTTAAGCCGTGCCCAGTGCGCTTCTCGTGCTTCTGGGACAGGAAGGCCCAGCCCACTCTTTACCCGCAACAAGCACCAGGGAGCTGTCAACGCGGTGCAGCGAGAAACCGGCAGCCTCGCACCACAAGACGATAGTCCGGCCAAACTAAGTGCTGGGTTCCACTACCGAGGCTCCTCAGGGAACCGTGACCCCGCGGACCGCCCCTTTTCATTGGCCACCAGACGGGGAGCCCCGCCCCCTTTCGTACAGCTCTCCTCTGTGACTGGCTCCCGGGTTCCCACTGGCCACACCTCCTTCCCTCGCACATACACAAGAGTCACGCGCCATTCAGTAGGAAACTTGGCATGTGGAGGAGGATCGTGGCCCTCATATCCCCACCCACTTACCTTACCATTGGCCCACGGCTCCGCTCACGACCACGCCCCCATTCCAGCCCCCTGGCTGGGAGGGCGGCCGCCGGCTCTTGAGTGGCTGGTACGCCTGCCTCTCGCGGTAGCGGCTGGTCCTTTCCCCTCCCTCTCCCCCCAACCGCGAGCCTCCAGGTTCCTTAGCTGGTCCAGGCCGAGTCAGTGTCAGTCAGGGAGGCGGACTGCTGAGCTGTGGGTGCGGACGCTCCATTGCAATCTCGCTCAGGGGCTGGTGCCTGTACTCGCGCCGCCGGCTGGGAAGGATGAAGCCACAGCTGGAGCAGCCACCCTATGATTGGCTGTGGCGCTTGTGAACCCAAAGTAAAGATGGCGGGCGGGCAGGCATCTGCCGCACTGCCCACTTGGAAGATGGCGGCGCACCGCAGCCTCAGCGCCCGCGGCCGGGGGGTCCTGCAGGCGGCGGCGAAAAGACTGCTGCCGCTGCTACTGCTGAGCTGCTGCTGCGGCGCGGGACGCTGCGCCGCGGCGGGCGAGAGCGAGGAGACGGTGATCATCGGGTTGCGGCTGGAGGACACGAACGACGTGTCGTTCATGGAAGGGGGGGCGCTGCGGGTGAGCGAGCGGACTCGGGTCAAGCTGCGGGTGTACGGGCAGAACATCAACAACGAGACGTGGACCCGCATTGCCTTCACTGAGCACGAGCGGCGGCGTCACAGCCCAGGAGAGCGCGGGCTGGGGGGCCCCGTGCCACCAGAGCCGGACAGCGGCCCCCAGCTCTGCGGTATGCGCACATCAGATATCATCATCTTGCCCCATATCATTCTCAACCGCCGTACATCGGGCATCATTGAGATTGAGATCAAACCGCTGCGCAAGATGGAGAAGAGCAAGTCCTATTACCTGTGCACATCGCTGTCCACGCCAGCCCTGGGCGCCGGCGGCCCGGGGTCCGGGGGTGGCACTGTCGGGGGCAAGGGCGGCTCCGGGGTGGCCGGGCTCCCGCCGGCCCCATGGGCTGAGACCACCTGGATTTACCACGACGGCGAGGACACAAAAATGATCGTGGGCGAGGAGAAGAAGTTTCTGCTGCCCTTCTGGCTGCAGGTGATCTTTATTTCGCTGCTCCTGTGCCTGTCGGGCATGTTTAGCGGCCTCAACCTGGGGCTCATGGCCCTGGACCCGATGGAGCTGCGCATCGTGCAGAACTGCGGCACCGAGAAGGAGAAGAATTATGCCAAGCGCATTGAGCCTGTGCGCAGGCAGGGCAACTACCTGCTGTGTTCGCTGCTGCTGGGTAACGTGCTGGTCAACACCACGCTCACCATCCTGCTCGACGACATCGCCGGCTCAGGCCTTGTGGCGGTGGTGGTCTCCACCATCGGCATCGTCATCTTCGGGGAGATCGTGCCCCAGGCCATCTGCTCCCGGCACGGCCTGGCGGTAGGGGCCAATACCATCTTCCTCACAAAGTTTTTCATGATGATGACCTTCCCCGCTTCTTACCCAGTCAGCAAGCTGCTGGACTGCGTCCTGGGCCAGGAGATAGGCACAGTCTATAACCGGGAAAAACTGCTGGAGATGCTCCGGGTCACAGACCCCTACAACGACCTTGTTAAGGAGGAGCTGAACATTATCCAAGGGGCGCTGGAGCTCCGCACCAAGACGGTGGAGGACGTGATGACTCCCCTCCGGGACTGCTTCATGATCACCGGCGAAGCCATTCTGGACTTCAACACAATGTCGGAGATCATGGAGAGCGGCTACACTCGCATTCCAGTGTTCGAGGGGGAGCGCTCCAACATCGTGGACCTCCTGTTTGTCAAAGACTTGGCATTCGTGGACCCAGATGACTGTACTCCTCTGAAAACCATCACTAAATTTTATAACCATCCCTTACACTTTGTTTTCAATGACACCAAGTTGGACGCTATGCTGGAGGAATTTAAGAAAGGTGGGAAATTTTGGTAACTTTCATTGGCTTGCTCTTTCAGATCTCTCCATCTTCCTCCCTGCTTGACTCCTCAGCCCCCCAAAGCGAGTTGACCGGAATTTCTCCTCTCTTTTAATTGCAAAGTTGAAAGGGTGGCTTGGATATGGGGATGGGTTGAACTAGAAAGCGCTTGTAGGTTCTTTAAAAGCACAAGACTGCCATCACTTGCTTTTTCCCATATCAGAAATGCAGGCTTCCTACTTTCTCTGCACGATACTTTCCTAGCTCTTTGGTCTGAAGTGCTCTGCTGCATTCATTGCCCGGGCTGTGAGTGGGTGGATGAAAGGAGGGGGCAGCTAATGCCATGCTATGCCATTTGGTTGACATGTACTAATCGCAGGCATTTGGAAAACATTTAAATAGCTTTTCTAAACCCAATACAATCCCTTTCCTCCTCCTTAAACAGTCACTGACGTTTCAGATATTGGGAGTGCATTTTCAATAGCTTCTGTTCCTGGTTGTCAGGTGACCTATGGAGGAAGACTGAGGTCTGCCTTTGGTGACAGGGGATGGAATAAACCAAGTATGACCAAAAAAATTCACTCACTTGGATGTGACTTGCCTTAGCTAGAAAAGAGGTTTTTTGATTCTTTTTTTTTTTGAAAGACGCTAAAGTTCTTTATTAATATATGACTAGAAAAGACTAGAGGTAAGTTAACCCTTTATGAGGCTATATCTTGACTAATGTTCTTCACTATTTGTTTATATTTACCTAACAACAAATAAAATTTCCCAAACCAAGTGTGGTTTTGGCAGAACACTTGAACCTTTAACAGTGGGGTGGATCCCTCTATTATGGTTTATTTATTCCTTGAGTTTTCCTGGTGTAAAAGTGTTCTTTTTAACCTTGATCACCTGGTACAGTAAATTGCAGTTTGTCTCCACATCAGCATTCACTGTTCCAGGGAATTTTAACAAGGAAGAGAAGTGTAGAGTCTGAGGTGCTCACCTTTCTTGCATTGTGATATATTTTTTGTTTGTTTTACCATGTAATGTACAACTGATAGCAACTTACACTATTATTACTGAAATTCTGCCTTAAAGAAATTTTCAGTAAATAGCTTGTGTTATTTGGTTATATGAACTTTAAAGACCCGATAGTCCTCCAAACTAAGTTGTCGTTCTTCAAAGGGAATTTTGATCACAGATAGTGGTTCAAGACCATGTGTGAGGGTGACAGCTCACTGGATGTGATGTCTCAACATACTTACAGAGTTTGTGGTTGTCCTAATTTCATCTTCCTGCCTGAATGGGGTCCTCTCTGGAACAAATTCACATTGCAGTCATTTTCAGATAAAGGAGCAGAGTAGAATGTGCTTCTGAGATTGGTGATTTGCATTTAAAAGCAGAAGGAGATTCTTCTGGGTTCTTTTTTTAAAAAATTTATTGATTTGAGAGAGAGAGGAAGGGAAGAGGGTGGGTGGGAGAGAGAGAGGAGGGAGAGAGAGAAAGGGAGGGAGGGAGGGAGAGAGAGAAGAAGACATCGATTGGTTGTTCCAATTATTTATGCATTCATTAGTTGACTGTTGTATGTGCCCTGATCAGGCATTGAACTTGCAACCTTGGCAGATCCGGGAGACACCCCTAACTAACTGAGCTACTCCACCAGGGCCTCTTCTGGGTTCTTAAACAGTAAAAAGAAAATGTCCATTATCTCTAGGTGACAGCTTCTTTTGGCCTGTCATTATTCTTTCACTGCCAAGTCATTAATTAGACCTTCTAACCAGTGTCTTGATTTTTCAGTAATATCTGCAATACAGAACAATATCTTTAAATGCTTGGAAATGCCTGTGGAATTTATTTTCTTTCTGTTGCTAAATTTCCCCATATTGATACAGATGATTTATTCTCCATTTTTTATTGTTCGGAGTTTTTGCATGTCTACTGATGGATTGATGGCAATGTGTGCGCTCCCTGCAGAAGCTTCAGTTCATTTTTTCCTTTGAGAATTTTGTTCTGTGCCTCACAACCCATTAATCCTACCGAACTCAAAAAAATTTCAGAATTGGCATTTTTGAAATTTGTTTCTGGTTGTCCTCAAATAGTTTTTCTATGACCGATTTATTTTCAGAAGGAACTCCCCCCCGCCAAAGTACCTCTTCAAGTGTTTTTTGGAATGTCTCCAAATAATTAAATTAGGAGATTTTCTCATAAATTCTAGACAAATAATAATGCACAAGATTTTGTTTTTGTCCTTAACCAGAGTGATGTGCTTGGTTAGGAAGACAGTATGAGTCAAAGCACAAGTTTCAAGCACATTCGAGCTGGTGGCGTACTTGGAAAGGTGGACAAAGACGGTTGCAAATGGGGAATTTGAGCCCCGATCTTAAAAGGATAGAGTGTGGGGTGTTACTTAAACTATGAGAATAACTGACTTTTCCCCTTGCTGTTCTTGAACTTTTTTTGATGAGTTTGGCCACTTTCATCTTACTAATAACTGTGTTAGCTCTTTCTTCTGCGTGAGTTAAAATGTTTTACCTGGTTGTTTTCTCCCTCCATTATGAGACAGTGTGAACAGTCAGCTGTTGTTCTTCTCTGGTGAACAGTGGTGTGTGGGCTGGTGTGTGGGCTTTTCGTCGTGCTCTTTCCCTCTTTCTCCTAACAGTACCAACTGTTGGCTCCTCAAATCCAGATCTCATTGAACATTGCCCTTCCTAATTGAGCAGGCCTGCAGGGAAGCCTTTCCTGGATATTGTTGTGTTAAGGAGGGAGAAAGTTCCTGTAATGTGTAAAGAAATGAAAAACTACCTTTACATGAGTGTATGTGAATGGCTTTTTTCTGGTGATTACAACTTTTGTCTGGCTACCAGGAAGCTCTTAGTTTTACTTGAGGTGGGAAGGCAGTAATCATGCTAATTTTACAGTTAGCTTGTTGTTATTGCTTACTGAGCTCTGTGCCAGGTACAAGGCTGAATACTTTACATGAAATCACCTTGCCTAATTTCATAATAGCCGAGTGAAACATTGTCTCCATTTTACAAGTGAGGAAATCGAGGCTTAGGTTGAATGACTTGTTCAAGGTCACATAGTAATTTGTTGATTTGGGATTTTAACTCAGGTCTGTGTGACGGCCAACCTTGTGCTCTTGACCACACTGTTATGCTGGCCCCCTGGGTCCTGATTTTACATTTCTATTTTAATTGAGTGTGAGTTTTGCTCAAAACATTGCCTCAGAGCTTGTTGGGCAGCAGACCCATAAACGTATGTTAGCGTAGGTCTGGCTTTCAGCTCAGCGCTTCTGGGATGTTATGTGTAACAGTTGGTGTCCCCACTGTTGTCATTAAAGCAAATCACTTTTTGGCCTGTGTGATCCTAAATCTAATGAATTGTATGTATTTCCAGTATTTCCATGTCCAAACGTCAAGATTCAGTTGGAACGTGTTTTGTGCTGACCTAGTGTACTAGTGTGTGCTGCATTAGTGGCTTACTCTGCACTGTTTCCCCAATAGCTAAAGCATGTTGCCATGTTTTACTGTAGTTTCTAATGTTTGTGTTGCAAGGCTGCCCCAAACTCAGTTTTGTGTTTTAATCTTGATTTTTTTTTGGAGCCACTTATCTGGTAATTGGTCGCTGGTGAGCATCCTTCGCAGCTTTGCCCCTTCTAAGCTCTGTGCAGTCAGGCTTTCTCTCTCTCTCTCTTTTTTTTTTTTTGTTACTTATAAATGTAAATAAGAAAATAAAAGTAAATCCTACCAGAAGACTATGAGGATTTTAGAAAAATGGTCTATAGCAACAATAGTGTAGTAAAAGGAAGGGCTAAAGGAAAGGCCTTTGTGTGTAGAAAGCCTTCTAGAGGCTTTCATTCATCTGATAAGACCTTCCCAACAAACGACCGGGGACTCTCAGCCACCTGGTTGTCTACAAGGTTGAATTTGAGGCATTGGTAACCAGCCATTATTCTTTTGTTTTGTATTGTTTACTTTTTAGCTTTGTAACAGTTGCATTCCAGTATTACGGAGCATGCTGTTTTACAGCTGCTAGGGACTTAGCCAGACTGTTTTCTAGCTTTTCCTTAGCTAGGAACAGGTAGAATCACCAGATAATATTGTCATTCTTTGTTTTTCCTAGCTGAAGGAGCATTTTTATTACTTTTATGTACAGAAAACTCGGCAGTGTACACTCAGCCCAGCTTGGTGGCCGGTTCCTTAGTCTTGGCCTTTTCCAGCTCGGCAGTGTGAGCCACCGACTTGGGACCCAGGACGTTGCCTCCCCATTGGCGGGGGATCTCATCATATCTGCCATTGTAATCGGTCCAGAGAGCTTCCACCAGCCTAGCCAGAGCCCCTTGTCTTCCGAGTTAACCCACGAGAAGGCGACGGTGGTGCAGGTCTCCCGGTGGACTAGACCCCCCGCCCGGCCTTCCCCGGGTGACGCACTAGGGAGCCCCGTCTTCCGCCAGGGCGGGCAGGAAGATGGCCAGCCCGATGGGATCCACGCTGTGTGCAGTCACCCCCAGCTGGGCCTTCTTGTTCTCCACCGGGTGGTGACCCCTTCAACCCTGCTCGAAGGACAGGTGGCTTCTTGGTGGGGACATCCCCTTTGCTGGCAGCCTTTTCCTTGCCCTGGGCCAGCAATCCCTGCTTCTTCTCTTGCTTTGTCTCTTGCCGGTCCTTGTGGGCCAGCTGAGCAGCTGTGCAGCAGCCGTTTGGCGGTCCAAGGCCTGGGGGAACCGGTCAGTGGCAGGAGGCACCTTCAGACGTTTATAGAGAATAGCCCTTGGCCGCTGTGGCTGAATGTAGTGGGGCCATTTGACAAAGCAGGTGAGGTCCCTTTCGGGCTGGATGTCCTGTCCAATGCCACAATTCTAGGGCCTCTTCTCAAACAAGGGGTTCACCACCTTCTTGGCCTCTTGCTTCTTCACAACAGCATGGGCCGGCGCTACCTTTTTCCTCTTAGCCTTCTTTCCCTTCCGCATCTTGGGTGGCAGGAGGAGAGAGCCAGATGAAGCTGTTCTGTAAGGGAAGAATTCAATGTATAGTTTTCACTTAAAATATTAGGTATATAATTCTCTCTTCCTATAACACAAGTCTTTCCATATTAATATGCTGAGGGTTTAATATTAAAAACATTTTCCCCACCAAATGAAGTATTCCTCTTGCTCTAGTATCTTGGTGGTTGTTTAAAGGTGTGGATGGTGTTGGAGGATGGGTGTATTTGTTTCTGTGATCTTGTATGTTTATTAATTGTCCAATAACACATGTTAATGATTATAATTGTGCATATTTTTAGAACATGTCTGTGAAACAGCCAGATGGTATAGAGTCAAATCTGAAAGGACAGGCAGCTTGAGGATCAGCTAGTCCAGTGTTTGCTAAATTTACCAGATGATAAGAATTACTTGGATCACTTTATTTTTCTTACTGTAAGTTGTTTACTGTAAGGTAATTTACAAACACCTTGCTGTCTTTAGTAATTTAAACAACCCACCAATGATTTCCTTTGAACAGGACAGCAGTAAACTAAAAACGAAATCAGCTGGCTGAATATTCCTTCTTTTTGTCTCATCTGTGGATGAAACTTGATTTTCGTTAATCCAAACCTTCAGTGCCAGGGATGTTTCTTGCCTTGTGAAGACAAGCTTGGAGGGTGTGGTTCAAGGTCAAAGTCAATTTGCTGATTATGTCAGGTGCATTCTGGCGCCTGTTATCCATGGCGGTCTCCTGAACACTTTGCTCACTTGTAGTGGATTCCGCCACAGAACAGTAGATGGTGCTGGCCAGGTTGCATTTCTGGTGTCCATGCAGTGTGTCAGCATCAGTGTCCTTCCAGGTACTCATGCTCTCAGCACTCTCAACGAATGGCATTAAGGGAAAGGGTGAGCTTTTCTTCTGTTTTAGGAGATGCGAGACCTGAATTTATTAAAGATGGTAGGTCCTTCATCAAATTCATATCCAGAGTTTAATAATTCCAGGACAATGACTGATACATCTCCAGAAGTAGGGGGTTTTCTTCCCACTTCTTTGAATGTCACCGGAAACTGGTTAGAATGAGCCCTATGAAATACTCCCCTAATCTTATCACCAGTTCCAACAATCTTAAACTTCTTTCCTGGCTGCTCTGAGGGTGGCCACCTCGCTTTTCATCTGTCTGGCAACCAAGGAATGGGGACACTGAGGACAGTGTGCATCTGAGGACACTTTGATAAAGAGTGCTGCTTGTTGTTTTCGGGCACCTTAACATCAGCCTTTTCATACGCAGCCAAAAATCCTGTGCCACGCCCTGGAACTGGTTTAGCTTCCTCTCATTTGGGTGTATTTTGCTGCTGCTACCATTTTCATAGATGTAATTTTCTGGATTCCCTACTCCCCCCCCAATCCTTGCTGAAGGATATGTTTATTGATTTGAGAGAGACACAGAGAGAGAAACATCAGTTGGTTGCCTCCAGTACACACCCTGACTGGATTTGGGTTTGAACCCGAAATTTAGGTCTGTGCCCTGACTGGGGATTGAACCTGTGACTTTTTGGTGTACTGGATGATGCTCCCACCAACTGAGCCACACTGGCCAGGGCAGTTTTCTGGATGTTTTTGATTGACTTTAGTCACTTGGTAATATCTTTTGAAGTTGCCATATTTCAAACTTGGATCCATTGCAACTGCACAGCCCAGGCTGAGACCCCAGTGACGCCCACCCAGGAAAACAGGGCGTGACTGGCCATCTCACTTGGATCACTTACTAAGTGTAAGGTCCTAGGACTCCTCAGGGACCTTCTAGGGGAAGAGGGCTTGTAATCCAGATTGTTAACAGTTACCCCGAAGTAATTCATATGATTAGGTGAGTTTAGGAAACAGGGGTCTTAGTCAACCTCTTAATTAAAGAAAGTACCCTCTAAGAAGGAGAAAATGTTACGTGACCTGCTTAGGGCTGTCCGCCCAGCTGTGAGCATCAGCAGGGCTGGAAGGCGTGTCCCTGACTGCTCTAAACCTGAGTCCGTTCCACTCCAGCGAGCAGGCCTTCTGGCCCCAGGTTGAAGGCACCTGCATCACTGAAATGATCTGTGCCATTGAAAAAAGAAATATTCGGGTTTGCCATTGGTTTTCTTGCAGTTTTTGATGTCAGTAATATTTTTGATGGCCTGGATTTAGAACATCTTTGACAGGCATTTTGTTATGGAGAAAATAAGTCTGAATATGTGACCATGTTTTATTTTAGCTTACTTTAATTGAGGTTTTTACTCTGCAAAGGTCAGACTAGAACCGTATGTTGGGAAATACCTAGATTTCTTGAAACCTTAGGTAGTTAAATGTCGGATATTTCTCTTGAGTTAATTTGGTTTGGATATCCTTGAATCGTTTTTTATTTTTGGTTGTTTCTTCTGTGAGAGTAATGAAGATTGGATTTGGGACTATGGGGTATAGGATCTTTGGCTCTTGTAATTTTTGTTTACATGAAAATCTAAAATTGCTGTTGAAAAATTCATCAAAACACTTGCAGCGTGCATCTCATTCATGCATCAGTGTGCCGTTTTTCCAGGCTTTTTTGTAATGTAACCTCAATTCTTTCAGAGTCCCATCTGACTTGTGGAGGTTATTTGTGTTAATAGGAGCCCAGGAGCCGAGCACAGCCTTCTGGGTCCGGAGGCGCCATAGTTACATACCGGCTCTGACTCAGTAAGATCTGGACGGAACAGGAAAATACCTTGTTCTGCTTTTTCTCTTGGTTTTTATGGGGATTACATACCACCTGCTTCCTTCCATAAAGGGCGTCAAAGTTATTTAAATTCTGGAACATTCAAAACTACTATGAGGGGCTGGTTAATTTTAATTAGTATTAGCAAATCTAAACACAATTTGAAATATTATTAACCAGGAAAACCCACAAAATAGACTGAGCTGACATAATGTTATGGTTTTATTTGCTGTTGAAATACCTGAACTTTTAGAACAAACTTCTAGACTCTAGATGTTTAGCTACATATAAAGTAGCATATTTCTGCAGGGCCCTTTACTCTAAATACGTATTTTTTCTAATTAAATATTTTATTGTTATTCTGTTACAGTTGTCCCAGTATTTTCCCCCTTTGCCCACCTCTGCCCAGCCCCTCCCGCCGCCCCCCGCTCCCACAGTCCTTCCCCACCCTGCTTTTCATGTCCGCGGGTCATCCGTACATTTTCCTTGCCTGGTCCCTTCTTCTTCCCACCCGTATCCCCTTCTCCCCTCCCCTCTGGTCGCTGTCAGTCTGTTCCTTGTTTCCATGCCTCTGGTTCTATTTTGCTTGCTAGTTTATTTTGTTCATTAGGTTCCTCTTATAGGTGAGATCATATGGTATTTGTCTTTCAAAAATGCATATCTTTCATTGGTAGTAAACTTCAATTTCTGTAAGATTTGCTTGGCATATGAGGAATATTTGTTAAACTAAATACATGGCAAATGGACCGCTAGGCCTGAATACAGTTTAATTTAGTACTGTCTTTTCATGTTCTTTTTCTCAGAATGTGCAAACAAGAACTCCCAATCCTACCAGCACAGAAAAGGAGAAACAATAGAAGCATTCTTTTTCATCATCACATAACACCGGCAACTCCAGAATGGCTATTTAGGGGGATTATAGGGGCAGCAGGCTTTGGAAGGCAGAGCTAAGGGACTAATAACAAGCCCTCTGTGGATGATACGTTTATTAGGCTGGCTTAGGGGTTGGCTGATGGAGATAATGGGAGAGCTAATCATCCCCCTGTGTACGTAAGTGCAACCCTTGGTCACAACTGCTGCTGCAATGGTAGTGAGGTCCTCCTTTCTTCTTGCTTTGTATGCCCCTTGCTGTCAGACCCAGGTGGGGGTGTTTTTCTTTTTGAATTCACGTCTTGTGTGGAGGAGATCACCTCCTAATGCAACGATTAAGAAAAATGTGCCTTTTCTGGATCTACTGTGGACAAGTAACTTATGCTCTTCAAGCCTCAGTTTTTTTCCACAGTAAAATGGGATATTTTCTAACTTACAGAATACTGTTTGAGTTAATGTGATAATGGATGTAAAAATGCTTCTAATAGTACCTGGTGCTCAGTGCTCAGGTAACCATTGTTTCTATTGTGATAATTCTGTAGGCTCCTCATTGTCCTTGGTCTTTCTCTAGATCGCTCATCCAGAGAGACTTTTTGGGCCGTGTGTGCTCGTGGTTGTTACAGACAAAATCTGGAAAGTGGCGAATGAGTGTAGGTTTTTTCTTTTATTGTGATTGAAATCTAGGCTCTGTTACTACTCTAGCAGCTGCTGTTACTCAACAAGATGGCCATAATCATATGGATTTTTTAAGGAAAACAGAACCATCAATTATATGTTCTACCCGTCTTAGAATAAGAATGCTGAGTTATGAAAAATTATTCATTCCCCTTAACTATAAGTGACTGAAAATGACAACAAAGTTTAAGAGAAATAGAGCAATCTCATGCCCTTGAATGACAACCAAAGTTTGAAGACTAAAGGAAAATCTCAGATTACCCTGATAAAATCTTTTAACATTGATTACATCAGAAGCATAAAAATGGTAATGTCAATAGAGCACGTTTTTTGTTGCATGTAGCAGGGTAGATTTGCAGTACTTTCGGAAGGCAACCAGGAGCAATACAAATGTCCTTTGGTTTAGTAAATTTTTTCCCTGGATATCTTAATTCAGGGATATAATTAAAGGAAGAAAAAAGCTGTGTTGGGTTTTCATGTTGCTTGTAGATTGCAGCATTTATATAGTGAGAAATTGGGAAGAAACATCTAACACTTGAAGGAGGGGCATTGAGAGGGAAGAGTTAAGAAAATTACAGATGTCAAGTAACTACAACCATTTAATGGTAATTTTGAAGGCCATGTAGCAATATGGGACAGTTATACAGATTATTTTGCATGAATTAGAGACAGGGAAAAATGTACATTATATGGACTGAAAGGGAACTTGGAAAAAACGAAAGTAGTTGATGTGTTAAAATACGGTGATCATAGCCAGTCTTTGCAAAAATCACTTTGTTCACTTTCTGCGATAACGTCCCTGGAAGAAATGCACATCTGCTGAGAACACTATGAGTCTTGATCTTGGGGAAACTAACCTTTATTCATATTTAGGGAACTCATATTATTTCATTTCTTCTTAGGAACATTTTATTACTGAGACAACTGGTTTTTAAAAAAGTTTTAAGAACTGAGATATAATTCACATACCATAAAATTTGCCATTTTAAAGTGTACAACTTGGTGGTTTTTAGTGTATTCACTAGGTTGTGCGACCATGACCGTCTACTTCCAGAACACTTTCATCGCTCCAAAAAGAAACTCCGTATCACTCTGCATTCCCCACTCTGCGTGGTGCCTAGAAAACATTGATTTACTTTCTCTCTCTATGGGTTTGCCTGTTTTGGGCATTTCATGTAAGTGAAATCATACACACTATTGCCTTTTTGTCTGGGTGCTTTAACTTAATGTAATGTATTTTAGGTTCATTCATGTTGCAGCATGGATTAGTATTTCATTTCTTTGTATGGTCAAATGATATTTCGTTTTATGATATACCACATTTTGTTTATTCATTCATCAGTTGATGGACATTTAGGCTGTTTCTACTGTTTGGTCATTATAAACAATACTATAAATAATATTGGTGCACATGTTTTTTTGTGGAATATGGTTTCAGTTCTCTTGGGTATATATATCCAGGAGTAGAATTGCTGGGTCATATGGTAACTCTACTTTTTAACTCTTTGAGAAACTGCCAAATTCTTTTCCAAAGTGGCTGAACCATTTTACATTCCCACCAACAAGATATGATGGTTCCAATTTCTCCATATCCTCCTCAACTCTTGTTACTGTTCTTTTTTTTTTAAGATTTATTTATTTATTTTTAGAGAGACAGGAAGGGAGGGAGAAAGAGAGGGAGAGAAACATCAGTGTGTGGTTGTCTCTTGCCCGCTGCCCCCCAACAACCAGGGACTAGCTTGCAACCCAGGCATGCACCCAAGACTGGGAATCGAACTGGCAACCCCTTGATTCGCAGGCCAGCTCTCAATCCACTGAGCCACACCAGCCAGGGCATCTTTTTTCTTTTTTCTTTCTTTTTTTTTTTTTTAAAGATTTTATTTATTTATATTTAGAGAGAGGAGAAGGGAAGGAGAAAGAGAGAGAGAAACATCAATGTGTAGTTGCCTCCCACATAGCCCCCAGTGGGGACCCGGCCTGCAACCCAGGCATGTGCCCCGACTGGGAATCGAACTGGCGACCCTTTGGTTCGCAGCCCGCACTGAATCCACTGAGCTACACCAACCAGGGCCATCTTTTTTCTTTTTAATTATAGCTACCCTAGTAGGTGTGAAGTGGTATCTCACTGTGGTTTTGATTTACATTTCCCTAATGACTCATGATGTTGAGCATCTCTTCATGTGCTATTGGCCACTTGTATATCTTTTGAGAAAACTCTGTTTAGATCCTTGCCCATTTTTTAAATTGTGCTATTTGTCTTACTGTTATGAATTGTAAGAGTTCTTTGTGCATTCTGGATACTAGTCCCTTATCAGGTACATGAATTGCATTATTTTTTCCCATTCTGTTAGTTGTCTTTTTACTTTCTTGATAGTAACCTTTGAAGCAGAAAAGTTTTAAATTTTGATGAAGTTTGGTTTATCTCTTTTTTTTCTGTTGTTGCTTTTTTATTGCCATATCTAAGAAACTGTTTCCTAATCCAAGGTCACAAAGATTTATGCCCAAGTTTTCTTCTAAGATTTTAATAGTTTTAGCTCTTACATCCAGGCTTTAATTCGTTTGGAATTAATTTTTACATATGGCGTGAGGCAGGGGTCCATCTTCTTTTTTTTTTTTGCATGTGGATATCAAATTGTTCAGTGCCATTTGTTGAAAAGACTGTTTTTTCCTCACTGAATTGTCTTAGCACCTTGTCACAGTCAATTGACCATAAACGTGAAGGTTTATTTCTGGACTGTAAATTCTGTTCTCCTGATCTGTAGGTCTTTCTTATGCCAGTTACCACATTGTTTTGGTTGTTGTAGCTTTGTAGAAAGTTTTGAATTGGGAAGTATGAATTCTCCTGTTTTTTTTCTTTTAATACTAGTTTTGGTTGTCAGGGTCCCTTGTATTTACATATGAATTTTTCCTGGATCTTCTTGTCTGTTTCTACAAAAAAGACATTTGAGCATGGGCCTGCCAACCAAAGGGTTGCTGGTTCGAATCACATCAGGGCACATGCCTGTGTTGCTGGCCAGGTCCCCCATATTGGGCATGTAAGAGGCAGCCACACATTGATGTTTCTCTCCCTTTCTTTCTCTTTTCCTTCCCCTGCCTCTAAAAATAAATAAATAAAATATTTTTTAAAAAGGCATTTGAAATTTTGATAGAGATTGCATTGAATCTGTAGATCAATGTGGGGAGTATTGCAATGTTAGCAATATAAAATCTGCCATCCATGAATATAGGATGTCTTTCTGTTTATTTAGGTCTTCTTTAATTTACTTCAACAGTGATTTTTAGTGTTCAGTGTATTTGCAATCTATTTGTTAAACAAAATACTTAGAATAAATTTCTTTTGGATGCTATTGTAAATGGACTTATTAGTTTCACTTTCAGATTGTTCATTGCTAGTATATAAAAATATAATTGATTTTTATATATTGATCTTATTTCCTACAACCTTGCTAATAAACACATTTATTAGGTAACAGATGGCTCTTCAAATAGGAAAGTGTTTTTTAAAAACGTGAGTTTTTTTGAAGGGTATTTTATATTTGTTTCACTTGTTTTAGTGGGTTTTATTTTTCTTTTAGATGATATAGATATTTTTGCCCTGACTGGTGTGGCTCATTTGGTTGGGTGTGGGCCCGCAAAGCACAAGGTCCCTGGTTGAGTCCCCACCAGGGCACGTGCCTGGGTTCCGAATTTGTCCCCAGCGAGGGTGTGCACGAGAGGCACCTGACTGATGTTCCTCTCCCTCTCTTTCTCCCTCCCTCTCCTCTCTCTAAAAATAAAGAAATACATAAAATCTTTAGGAAAATGTAGGTATTTTTACTTGACACTTTCATATGGAGTGAAGCACTCACTATTGGTTATTGACAGTGTCATCCTTGGGGAAGTTTGATAGGAAGAGTAAATTCTATCTCAGATTAGATGTCGGGAAGAAGAAACAGGCTGTGCGACACGTGTCAGAGACCAAAAGTACAGCTGGCTGCCGTTTGGGGGTTTAAAAGCTAATGGTCGGGTTCTATCTAATGCTTAGAATGTCTTTGCATCAGATTTAGGACGTGGGCTAGGAGGGGAGCACAGAAAAGACAGTTTTTGCTTAGTAGCTACATGGTTTTGTGGTGCGTTTTCTTTTCTAGGTCACTTTACCAAGGGTTTTCTTTGGGTCATTTTTACAGAGACTGGAAACACGCCTTGACTTTTAGTCACTGTGCATTTCATCAGTACACTCCTCAAGGTTTTGGGGTACCAGGTAACCAGAAGAGGTGAAATGAAACATTTGTGTGTGTGTGCATGTGTGTGCACGTGCGCTCACGCAGGGGAGTGTGGAGGGCTGGTAATCGGAGAGGGAGAATGTTTTCCCAAACTAGCAAAGACAAACCGAGGGCATCACCTGATCTTTACGGGATTGTGCAAAGCCTCAGTTTTTCCAGTTAACCATCTGCAATAATAAAATGTGCTGACTCAACCTGCAGCCTCTGCAGAATAGCATTTGGGGCCTAGGGAGTCCTGAAAACGTGCAAGGATGGGAATATCTGAGCGTGTTTTAAGAGGTAACGTTAAAAACAGCTAGAACAAGACAACATGCTCACTCACTTCCTTCGAGATGTTTCCTGTAGTTACTAGTGTGCCTCCTTGATTTACGGTGTGGTAGGGAATAATTCAGTCTTTATAGAGTTGATTGCTGAGCAGAGATATGTTTCTTGCTTCAATGGTTACACTTTAGGGGCATGAGATTGGTTGGGGTGGGGGAGTAAGATTCTGCTGGAAGCAAGTCAGTTAGGTAAATACTGTTACTATGTTGTGTGGGCCATCTGCTTAGGTTTTCTTCTTTAAAGTTTTTACTTCCTTGTTCCTGGATATATACATTTACCTGCAAAAACTAGAACATTTACCAAAATGTTAACTAATAATGGCTACCATTTGATGGTGAGTTTTAGGGGAGGAAGAATGTTTTTCTGTATTGCTTTGAGTTTTTTTTTAACTATGTCTTTGTAATAATGTTTTGGGGGGATTGATTAAAATGATACTAAAAGTGTAAATTTTGTAACTTGAACCACTGATTTAGGTATTTAAGTAAAATTTCGTGTATTTAGGTGAACTTCATCCATTTTTCTTAGGAAATATGGAATTTTTTTGTTATAATGCATCCATGCTGTTATTTATGACATTTTATTCCCATAATCAGAAAGAATCCTTCGTGTTCGAGGTAAAATATGAATAGCATTTTAAAGCCCATAAAATGTGTGTGTGTGTGCGAATGTGCGTGTGTACAGCAGCTTAATAAAATTAATTTTGTATGTGAAAAAAGGAATTTAGGATTTTGAGTTGCATTTGTTTTCAAAGCATGTTATTAGGTGACAAAATCCAGTTTGTTTAGATTGTATCTGGACTGCCTGGAATGAAGCTGTTTGATATTTACTTGATTGCCCTTACTAAATAAAAGATTGGTGAAGTAGTTGAGTTTCAACTAGATTTGTGCTTTCAGCGTAAAGCTGTAATCCCAAAATGCCTCTTATTTGGTTGCAGACATTGACATTCTGGAAACTGATGCTTTCTTTTATCTATGGAAACCTTCGCTATACATTTAGAGATGATTATTAAAAGGAGATGAAGGAATGTTCTGGAACCACCCATGCTTGAAGCGTGATAGTTTCTAGACAATCTGATATATTTTGCTTAAAAACAGCAACAACCAAAAAACATTTAACTTTGATGAGGATCAGGTATTGGTTTTGATTATATTCCTGTAAAATTACACATCTATTATACATCATTTATCTCAGATAAAAAGATGTGATGTTTTCCTTTTTTTCCCCTGAATGTATACAGAAACTTTATATTTATCTATAGGATAAGTTAGCTGTCATTTAGACATCTTTCCTAAAGTCTGATTTTAAAGGACATAAAATAATGATACTGGATTTTGTCTCTACTTCTTTATCTAACTTCCCAAGAAAAGTAAGCATTTTAGGAAGAGAAATTGATGTTTGCTTTAATTACAAACAGCATTACTCTTAAACTGTCCCATTAATATTAGTCAAATGAATTTGCTATTTACTCACTTCCTTGGTATAGAAAGTAGCGTACAAATTCCGGCGTGGTTACTCCCCAGTGAAACTCATCGCTGGACGCAGAACTTCCAGCTAGCATTTCCGCATAAGCCTCTTCAATGTGAATGGATAGCCAGACTTCGCTGGGTGTTTGAAGAGAGGCTCTGAGTCTCCTAGTGAGACTAAAATAGGAAAAAAGAACCGAATTCATTTAAGCTGGTCTATCGAATATCAGCTACAATAAAACCTGGCAGTTACTACAAAAGGTATTACTTTCTCTGTGGCTTCTTAAGGCCACTTACCAAACCACATATTAGTAGCAAATGTGTAGATTTGCTGCCTGTTCATACGTGGTACAGATGGGATCTTTCTTGTATTGCTTCAGCCCACATGGTTGAGGTTCCCAGCTAGTGTGAATATTGTAAAGATTAATACCTCCTTAAGGCTTGCTTCACCTCACTGCACGTGTTCAGAGGCTAATGTAGGCGTTTCTGGTAGAGTTCTGTGTCTTAGAGAATCTCTACTTGTCCTTTCGCCCTTTATTGCAAGATTTCTTAAGGAGTAGGTTGTTACGTACTTCCTTTTTCTTGTTCCTGGCTTCCTCTGGGGTGCTCTAAACCTGGCTTCAAACTCGTCTCAACCAGCGACTTCCATTACGACCTGGTCCACGTCTGGGCTGCCCTCCTTCCCAGCTTCCTTGACTCTTTTGCTGCTTTTGGCCCCAAGGCGAGAACCCCTCTTCTTTCCAGCTTGGCTATTGTCCCATGGTACAGCACGGTTTTCTTCTGTTTTTCCGACTCCTTCCTTTTTAAGTTTAGGTTTACGATTTCTTTTTCCCATTTCTTTCTTTCTTTTTTTTTTTTTTAATAATTTTGATTCACTCACTCAGGACAGCTATTGTGTTGGCTGTGGTCTTGCTTTTTTTTTTTTAAGATTTTATTTATCTTTAGAGGGGAAGGGAAGAAGAGAGGGAGAGAAACATCAATGTATGGTTGCCTCTCGTGCGCCCCCTGCTGGGAACTGGCCTGCAACCCAGGCATGTGCCCTGACTGGGAATCAAATCAGTGACCCTTCGCTTCACAGGCCTGCGCTCAATCCACTGAGCTACACCAGCCAGGGCTCTTTTCCCCATTTCTAATTGCGCATTCCCCAGCATTTTATCTTTATTTTTCCCTTCCATGGTCTTTTTCCACCTTTAGAAAACTTTTCTTTGCTCATCTTGAATTCTGTAAGCATTTATTGAGCATCATAGTAAACTGTGTGGAATGCAAAGATGAATTAGATACATTTCCTGCTCTCAAGTAACTTGCAATACGTATGAATTTATTTCTTTTTCATCCTGCATCTTACTATCAAATTTAATTACACATTTTGAAAATGCCTCTTACACAATTTTGTTTTCTCTCCATTCCCACTGCTACTACTCCAGCTGCCAGTCCCTTTTATTTGTGCCCTGTTCAGTGCCTACTGTGTTTTAGGTGCTCTGAGAATGTATTTCCAACAAATGAATCCATCTTCATTATTATAAAATGTCCAAGGTGGTTTCTCTTATTTTGTCTGTTCATCATCATGTATACCTCTGCCAAGTTGATCTTCCTTGAAAATAGCTTTCATCTTGCCCTGAACAGCGTGGTTCAGTTGGTTGAGCGTCAGTGGCAAAGCAAAAGGTCTCCAGTTCAGTTCCAGGTCTGGGCACTTGCCTAGGTTGTGGCTTGGTCCGGTTGGGGCGTGTGCGAGAGGCAGCCGATCGATGTTGCTCTCATACATTGATGTTTCTTTCCCTCTCTTTCTCTGTCGTTTCTTCTCTCTCTAAAAGTAAATAAAATAAAATCTTTAAAAAAAGACTACTACAAATTCATTTTAGCAGTTTACCAAAAGCCTTCTGTAATTAAAATATTATCTTCTATGTACTGAACCGTGTCACTCACCAAATTCTTATGTTGAGCTGTAACCCTCAATGTGATGGCATTTGGAGACGGGGCCTTTGGGAGACAGTTAAGGACAGATGAGGTCTTGAGGGTGGGGCCCTTATGCTGGGGATTAGTGGCTTTACCAGAAGCAGAGAGAGCTCACCTCCCTCTGCCATGTGATAAAGCTGTGAGAAAGCTGTCTTCAAGCCAGGAAGAGGGGGCTCCCACCAGGAACTGACACGGTTAGCACTTTGATCTTGGACTTCCCAGCATCTAGAACTGTGAGAAATAAATGTCTGTGGTTCACACCATACCGTCTATGATATTTTGTTTCGGTATTATAGCAGCCCAAGCCCACTAATACATTGTCTTTTTTCAACCTATCAAATAATGATAAAAGCAATATGATAAAAGCAATATGAATAACTCCTGGATGTCTGCTGTACAACATCGCACCTTAGGCTAACATCGTACACTTAACAACTGGAGAGGGCAGATGTCGTGTTATCCTTACCATCAAAAAGTCCAG
>PVKM010023141.1:5620-21460 GCA_004027735.1 Carollia perspicillata | reverse complement strand
GTGCTTATGTATTTTTTAAAAAAAATACACAATGCAATATATACAGATCACGTGTCATGGAAATGTACACTTGAAACCTATGTAATCTTATTAACCAACGTCACCCTGGTACATTTAATAAAAAGAGAAGAAATACATTTTATTTTTAAGAATAGTTTTAGAGTTAGAGAAAAATTGCAAAGATAGTGCAGATACTTTTCAAATACCCCACACACAATTTCCCGTATTAATAACACTTTACATCAGCATGGTACATTTGTTGCAGTTAATGAACCAATATTGGTACTATTATTAACTAGATACCATACCTTATTCAGATTGCCTTTGTTTTTTATCTAAATGTCCTATTTTCTCTTTCATCCCCTGAGGATACTACATTACATTCAGTCGTCACGTCTCCATAGGCTCCCCTTGGCTGGG
This sequence comes from Carollia perspicillata, assembly GCA_004027735.1. Lineage (NCBI taxonomy): Eukaryota > Metazoa > Chordata > Mammalia > Chiroptera > Phyllostomidae > Carollia > Carollia perspicillata. Next base: position 21,040 of record PVKM010023141.1, on the reverse strand, counting down.
TAGTTTCTCAGACTTTCTCAGACTTCGATGCCCTTGACAGGTTTGAGGACGACTGGCCAGACATTTTGTAGAATGACCCACAGTGGGAATTTATCTGAAGTTTCTCCCATGACTGGCAGGTTTCTGTATGGTGAAGTCAGTCCCCCACCCCTTTCCATCCTATACTCTCTGGAAAAGAATCGCTTTACCCAGCCCACCCTTCAGCAGGGAGAAACTCATTCGGTCTGGGGAGGGTGGAGTGGCTTTGTGTATATAAGATGAATTCCACTTTAATCCAGGACAACTCTCTACTTCAGAGAAGCCTTGAGTAAATCTCTGGAAACTAAAAAGACTCCCCTTATTCCGTGAAGAGCTGTGGCTCTCAGAAAAGTGCTGCATTAGTGACTTAAGTTAGGCTTTTGTTTTGGAGTGGCTCACGCTTCTCTTTCAAATGGTTCGACAGCTGGCTTCTTCTGCTTGTGGTTCTTTATTTTAAACAGCGAGTGTTAGTTTTGTTTTGGGGTCGACACACCTTTCTCTCCCTGAAATGCAGTCTTTGTGTTGGCTTCTTTATTAGCATGTTAAATATTGGATGTGGTAAGATTTGTTTTCCAGACTCTGTCCAGGGAGCATGGAAGGCTGAATGAAGCCGGTTAGACGGACACCTGCTGTGTCCTTTCCTGACAACCGAGCACAAGTGCTGCTCTAATTCTGTCATCGGAAATTCGTCATCACCTGCCAGGACACACATCAGAGATGCCAGTGGTGAGTCAGAAACAAACCATGCAGGGTGGGATCATTTTCTTAATAACAGGAGTTTTTTTTTTTTTTTTAAATCAGATTTGTGGTGGAAAAATGGTAACTGCGAAAAGAAAGACTTCAACAAAATGATCATTTCTGAGTGATTGTGCTTATGCCTAAAATCTAAATGTATCTGCAGATCATTTACAAGAGTATTTTACAATAGAAGAGTATTTATTTTCTCTTTTTAAAAAAAGTTTTGAGACACTGCTGCCATGCAAACAGTGTTTCTACGAACACCAGCCCCTGTTTCTGTAGGTGCTGGGTGGGACGTGAAGGGCGCCTTCAACCATCCCAAACGGTCTTCGTAATCACTCCAAGTCTGCTCTACTTCGTCCCCGCAGTCAATTCATCCAACCCCTGGGTCTCCCCTTGCCTTTATTTTTAAGAATGTTTCAGTGTGGTCATTTGTCAGCGTAGGCTAGCAAAAGTAGAAAACATTGCCTATTCTGCCGGAAGTCATCAAGGGGTCACTACGTTAAAATAAAGTAAATTTCTTGCCTTATGAAGAGAGAGCGAAGCTGTGGCTGGTTGGGTGGGGGGGCTGGGCTGGTGGCCACTGTACACGCATGTGGCGGGGTAGCCTGCTTTCCTTCTCTGCCAAGTGATCCCCGTTACTGTCTCCTCTAGGCAGGAGCCTTTTTGTCTGTTCCATTTGGCGGTAGGTGGCACTGAACTGGCCATTTGAAGCTGCTTCTGCTTCTCATATTGGTTGCGAGCCTGCTTGACTCATTAGCTTGGGTGAGATTCTCCTTTTATAGCTCCTAAAACACTCTGAATTTCCTTATGATATAACACTCAGCCACTGCGGCTCTATACTCCATGCTGTGATCATTTGATGATTCTAGCTCCTCTACTAGGCTATAAGCGCCATGAGAGCAGGGACTGTGCATTTACATCAGTGAGCATTTCAGAAATTCATGGACGGCAAGGGCAGATGCCATGAAAGGCAGTGTCAGCAAACCCAAAAGGAATCTGAGCTCTGTGACCTCAGCCAAAGGTGGGAGGTCAGAGCTGAGCAGAGGGTCACCGGAGTCCTCCGTCAGGAGAGCAGACTAGCCTTCTAGGTTGGACGTATGAGAGCCAGCCTCAGGCAGGAGGGCTTTGGTGTTGTCCCAGGAAACAATGACCTAATCTGGGTCTCTGGCGGCCAAGAGTGTAAACAAGTGCAAGGTTTGCAGGATGGCAGTGATTCAAGGCTCATTCCCGTTTGAATGTTCTGTGCCTGCACCGTCCAATGTTGTAGCACCAGCCACATGTGGCTGTTTAAATTAAAGTTAAATAAAACGTATCTGACAGTTCTGCTGTGTTCCTCATCAGCTACATGACCTCTCAAAGCCTCAATTTCCTCTTGTGAGAATTCACACATGCTACATAGGGATGGTGAGAATGTAATGAGATAAGCAACCTGAAAAGAAATTACAGAGTGCCCACAGGCAGCTGGCAACAATGACATCACTTTGGATTGCTTGATAAAACAGAGATTCCCGGGCTGTCTCTTGACCTGGCCAATCAGAATCTCTTCACTTAATACATGTGAATTAACTTCCTAGGTGGTTTTGATGGGCAGTCAGACTTGGAATCTGGATGGACTTGAATGAAACTGAAGGTGTCCTCATTCATCTTACCTACAACTTCTGACGTTCAAATCCCTCCTGCAGCATTTTACCTCTGGCACCCATTTAAATACCTCCAGAGACAGCAAACTCACTATCCCTCGAAATAGCCTTTTCCATATTTGGCAGCTTTCAGAATGCTTCTAGTACTCACCTGAAAGCTGTCTCTAGTATTTTTTCCCAGCGGACACTAATTGTCCTCCTGGGGCTAGGCAGCATAGATTCACTCCTCTTCCTATTTTTCAGCCTTTCAGATACTTGAAATCACTTCTCGTGTCCCCTAGAGTACTCTCTTTTTGAAACAAATACATCCTGCACCAAAGCTCCAGTCCCCACGTTTCAACCTCTGCTTATGTGTCCCTTGACAAATGCGTTTACATCCAACAGTTGGGCCAGAATCCCAACTCTTATACCTACCCTGTTCTCTGAGAGCTGACTTGCCTTTGGTGTTCAGCATTCCCTTCTTCTAACCACTCTTTCCTTGGAAAGTATGGTAAAAAAATGCTCTTTTCTATAAGGTACATCAAGAAAGAACTCACATCTTGTAATATTTTCCAGCCCTTCAAACGTAACACAAGCTGCCCCAGGCCAAGACTCTGTAATAGGAGAATGTAACATTTTTAGTTGTAGGACAGAGGTGAGGTTAAGGGGCTGGGACAACACCTAGCCCAATTTCCTTCAGTCAGACTCATTCTAATGCTAGATTGGGGCAGCCGCTATGGAAAACAAAATGCAGGGCCCTCAAAAAGATAAAAACAGAACTACCGTATGATTCAGCAGTTCCACTTTGAGGAATACATCTGAGGGAAATGAAATCATGCCCTCTAAGTGACCTAACAGAATATTATTCAGTCACAAAATCCTACCTTTTGTGACAAAATGAATAGCTCATGAGGGCATTATGCTAAGTGAAGTAAGTGACACAGAGAAAGATAAACACTTTACGATCGTACATGTGTGGGATCTGCAGAACCTTGAACTCGTAGACAGGGAACAGGTTGGCGGTTGTCAGGGCTGGGGGTGGAAGGTGGGGGGATGAGCGAAGGTGGTCGAGAGCACCAACTTCTGGTTGTACAGGGAATGGTGCTGTGGATCTGATGTACAGTGCGGCGACTGTAAGTAAAGGTACTGTATCATACACTTGAAAGTTGCTAAGAGAGTAGGTCTTAAAAGCTCTCTCCACACAAAAAGATTAAACTATGTGAGGTGATGCATGTGTTAACTGAACTTATTGTGGTATAATCATTTTGCTGTATATACATATATTAAATCATTACATTATATACCTTAGCGTCATATGCCAATTATATCTCAATAAAGCTGGAATAATTAAAGATTAGATAATGGAGGCACTAGGAGTTTAACTGAATTACCCAAGTACTTATACATAGTATCAACTTTGTACCACCTAGTACAAGGCATCCTTTTTGTTGGGAACTGCCCTGCCTGGTTTCAGGAGCTGTAACCCCCCATGGCTAAGGCTGAGTGAGCAACCTTGGGACCATAAGCCACTAAGGAGACAAAGCTTATCTCCCTGGCAGAAGCGCTGCTTCTGCTCCTTTTTTCATAGCTGGCACCCAACGCTTGGTCAGTTAGCCAATGACGGATAAGATTCCCCAAGGGGGGAATGACCTAAGACAGGCATGATCATGTGGAGGCCCCAGGGAAGGACTTGGGGGGCTTTGGAGAAAGGGGGTGCTGGACCCTCGCCCCTCAGCTTTGATGAAGCCTGACTCCCCTGACTCCTTGAGAAGTCTCCAAAAATTCCTTGGTTCTCTGCCTCTTCTGCCTGACTTAAGCCTGAAACAATGACAGAGGACAGTGTAGCCCCGTGCTGGAAAGGGTGGGCTCCCTGGATGATCAGGCCTGAGAAAGGAGATATAAAATCCTGTGAAGCCTGCTTTGCTAAGAATGCTCTTGGTTAAATGATAAAGGCCCAAGCAGGAAATGAGTTTGTTTCCCAAAGTTTTATAGCCTTTTAGCTGATAGACCCTGACTCAGAAGAAGCCCTAATAGTTCTTTGTATGCTATCTATTATTTGATCATTACTGCCTGACAATGATTAATAAGTTGTACCTGTACTCTTATGCGAAAAACCCAATAAAACCTTGTCTAGGCAAGGGGTCAGCTCGCTCTCCCCTGGAGAGAGTGGCCAGGCCCCTCTATGATGCTCCCCCTCTTGAGGGAGTAGCCTTGCCATCCCCTTTTCCTCCACAGGACTCGGTAGTCTGTGTGAATTTGTCTCATATCTCATCCATGATGCCGTGGGCATTACGAGCTGGTGCCTGCATCACTTTTGACATTAGACTTTTTACTTTATATATGTGTGTGTCTCAAGTCAGGGTCCTCTAGACCTTTTACTGATTTGCAAAGGCTTTTCTTTTTCTTTTTTTTAAAGTATGGATCATTATTTAAAAAGTCAAAAGATTTTATAAAGCTATGGATTTATGGCTTCTCTTGAACTATTGTACCTCTTGCTCTTCCTGGCCTGCAGAGCAACAATGGGGTTGATCTGCCTGCCCCGTTAGATGGGGCTCATGCTCGCCATCCACATCGCCTGCATGACCTCTATAAGATGCTAAACTGAGCTCAAAGCAAATGTCGCATTGGTGAGAACAAGCGGAACCCTGAATAAAGAGAAGGAAAAAGAGAAAAGTTGGGGAGATCTACTGTCTCCACCCACCTTTCTAACCTGGCCTTAGGGAGGCACTCGCCTGCCCTGCAGACCTCAGCCGATCCCCTGCAGGACTCCATGCCTGCTGCAGGATCCACCCACAAAGCTTAGCGTCTGGAAACACTGCTGCTGAAATATGAGGGGCAGCCTCGTTCATTTCAAATAAGGCTAGAGCAGAGCATCACACTGCTTTTTCTTGGCTGCATTGAATTATTGAATTGTTCTTATGTTAAATGCCAGATCGCTAGGAAAATCCATACAAGACCAACTTGTTCTTTTTTTGCTCTCCATCTTGGAACATTAGAAAAATCCAGTTTTTCCTTCCTCTTTCCATCTCCTCACCGGGTTCGTATTGTTCACTTGCACTGCTTATAACAAACTGTAACACAGGAAGTTCATGTTCATGCTGAGCCTTGTGAGCCCTTTCTTGTTATTTTTATTTATTTGTTTCTTTTGGCTACCCACTTTCATTTGCCCTTCCTTTAGTAAAGAACACCTCCACTTTCCTTGGGAGATTTCCAGCTGCCCTACTTACAGAAAGTATGTGTTTCTTTTTTTAATTTTAATTTTTAAAATTAAGATATAATTGACATATAACATTGTATTAGTTTTAGGTATAAAATGTAATGATTTATGTTTACATTGCAAAATTATAACCACATAAGCTTAATTAACATTCCTCACAACACGGTCACAAAATCTTTTTCTTGTGATGAGAACTTTTAATATCTACTCTCTTAGCAACTCTCAAATGCACAATATAGTACTGTGAACTACAGGGACCATGCTGTACATCACATCCCAGATTTACTTGCCTTCCTGGAAGTTTGTGTCTTTCCGCCTTCTTCACCATTCCCCCTATGCCCTGCCCCTTGGCAACCATCAATCTATTTTATGTATCTGTGAGTTATACTGTATTTGTCTTTCTGTGTGACTTATTTCACTTTGCATGATGGCCTCAAGATCCAGCCATGTGGTCACAATGACAGGGTTCCATGTACGGAACAACTTCCTTATCAGTTTATCCTTCGATGGGCACCTGCACTGTTCCCATGTGCTAGCTATTGTTAAAGATGCTGCAAGGAACAAGGTAGTGGTGGGGGCCGGGGCCCATGCAGATACCTTTTCAAGATACTGATTTTTTTCCCTTTGAAAAAATGCCTAGAAGTGGAATTGTTGCATCATATGGTAGTTCTTTTTGTAATTTTTGAGGAATCTTTATACTATTTTCCATAGTGGCTACACCAATTTACATTTCTACTAACAGTGCCTAAGGGCCACTTTCCTCCCACATCACCAGCAATCATTATTTATTTCCTTTTTTTAAAAAGATTTTATTTATTTATTTTTTCAGAGAGAGGAGAAGGGAGGGAGAAAGAGAGGGAGAGAAGCATCAATGTGTGGCTGCCTCTCACATGCCCCCTATGGGAGGCCTGGCCCACAGCCCAGGTATGTGCCCTGGCTGGGAATTGAACCAGTGACCCTTTGCTTCGTAGTCCAGTGCTCAGTCCACTGAGCCATGCCAGCTTTTTAATAATAGTCACTTTAATAGGTATAAGGAGATATCTCATTGTGGTTTCAATTTACATTTGACTGATTTGTGATGCTGTGCACATATCCCTAGTGGTCTTCTTTGGAACAGTGTCTATTCAGATGCTCTGCCTCCTTTTACATTAGATTGTTTTTTTCTATTAAGTTATGTGAATTCTTTATGTATTTTAGACATAAATCCTTTATCAGATACATAATTTGCAAACATCGTCTCCCATTTGGTAGGTTGTCTTTTAATTTTGTTGATGGTTCCCTTTTGCTGTGCAGAAGCTTTTTAGTTTGATGGAGTTCCACTTGTTCATTTTTGCTTCAGTTGCCTTTCTTTTTGGTGTTAAATTTGAGAGTGAGCTATGGATGAGGCTGAGCCTGCCTGCTGCTCCAGAGATGAGCATGTGACCTTAGGCCTGAGCCAGGGAGCACACACCATTCCCTTGGCCACAAACCTGAGTGCAGGAATAGTCACAGAATCAATTTGAACCAATGAGAACTAGTCTTAGTACTTGTGTGGTGTGACCAGGAAAGAGAAATACTATTTTTTTTCCTCCTGGAATAAACAGAAGCTGCCTGGAGCTCCTGCAGCCATCTTGTCACAACAAGATGAGAAAGGGACCAACACAGAGAAGAGAGACACGAGGATGTCATTTGACTCCCAAGTCAAGCCACGTGGGGAGATAAATATTTCCCTTGGACTTAAAGAAAAAGATTGTATTTATTTATTTTTAGAGAGGGTAAGGGAGGGAGAAAGAGAGGAAGAGAAACATCAATGTGTGGTTGCCTCTTGAGCTCCCCCTACTGGAGACCTGGCCCGCAACCCAGGCATGTGCCCTGACTGGGAATCGAACCAGCCACCCTTTGGTTCGAAGTTTGGCACTCAATCCACTGATCCACACCAGCCGGGGCTGCCCTTGGACTTTTTATTTTATGAGAAAATAAAGTCTTATTATCCTTAAGCCACGGGTGTTTTGGTTGCAGGCTGAATTCTTGTAAGTCAAAAGCATTTGCATCTTCTGATGTTAATTACCACTTCAGAAATACTACCTCTTTGTTTTATATTGATTCTCAGTGGATCAATATAATTACACTTTAGTTCTCAGCTCTTTTAAGCCCCCTCAGATTCTTTCTACCTAACATATTATTAATAAAAACTTAGAGACATGAGGATACCCGCTCATTTAAAGAGCCTCACAGTTAGATCCCTTTATACATCAGAGCATCCTCTTGTAAATTGCTAACCACCCTCTAATGTAACAGTTTTGGAGGTTTTGTTTTCCATCTGTGTGAACAGGAGCCACTCCCAACACTGGCCCGTGTCTGAGCTCTGCCGGGCTACGGTTTCCTTCTTTGGTCCATTCCCCGTGCTTTTCAGCTTGTTAGGATGCCTAATGGTTTCTCATCCACTGAGATCCCCTTTTTCTTATTTTCAAGAATTGTATTTTTATAAACATAATTTTGGGAATGCTTAGGGCCTTGGAATAGAAGAGAGGCTGTAGTTTATGTTTATTTTTTTGACTAAATAAAACATCTCAAAGGACTTTATCAATGGCTCCATCTCTTTTAGCTCAAATTTCTAAGATTGCGATTTTACTCAGTTAGTGTTTGCCTCTGTAATGACTTAATTGCTTTCTTATAAAAAGCCCAGCGATCACTGGAAATTTGTTTAAATTTTATTAAGTATATATGGGGGTCCTCGCTGGTGTAGCTCAGTGGATTGAGCGCGGGCCTGCAAACCAAACAACCACGGTTCGATTCCCAGTCAGGGCACATGCCTAGTTCCCAGCAGTTCCCAGCAGGTGACGCACGAGAGGCAACCATACATTGATATTTCTCTCCCTCTCTCCTTTCCTTCCCCTCTAAAGATAAATGAATAAAATCTTTTTAAAAAAAGTATGTATGGGGGATAGTAATCTACTTATTCCAGAGAATTGTTATATGACTCAATTTAGATGGTTGATTAAAAAACACTTTAGATTTAACATAGAAAAAGGATTGTTAACTGATGTGAAGAATACCAACAATATAGATTTTAATTACCTCAAGCAAAAAAAAGCCTAGTGTATGTTTTTTTGCTGTCAATTTCCCCCACTACTCGAAACAGACTATCATTTTTTAAATTATGATCCAGTGTTCTGGATCATAATAAACCAGAAATAACTGGGCAGAAAAGAAGAAATGAGATACATAATAAATTATAAACGCAAATGAGTTCCATAAAACACCTGTAGTGCAGGGGGATTTGATGCTATCTGAATACAAAAAAGAGGTTTAGCTCACCACCGCATCCCGATTTCCTTCAGTATGTCACAGTTTGACATATTCATTGAAAGGTCCCCTCATGGGGACAAATAGGGACATCCTTGTTTTTTTCTACTTGTCTCTGTTATGTTCTTTTCCACATACTGATCTAAACGCAGTGGTAAGACTTACTTGGCACTAATAGCCCCTTGGAGCTTGTGTCTACAGCAGTCACAGTTTTGAGCCCTTGCTATAACCCCACAGGTGCGTGTTTAGGAATAATCACGGCAATCTCATAGATTTTTTGGAACTGCAATAAGGCAGTGCATGGGAAGGGCCTCACCAGGACCGAGTCAAGTTAGCTGTGAGGCTGGTGTGACGGAGCCCATTATGCACCTGGTCAGGGTCCCTACCTGACTGTCTGGCACCTGCATCTCTGCTAGTGCTCGCTCCCTTCCCTCCGGAGCCCGTACGGTGCAGGGGTGAAGAGCACGGACACAGACTGCCTGACCTAGATTGCCAGTTCCGGCCTCCCCAGGTCTGCAATTATGGGCATGTCACTTTACTGCTCTACGTTTGTCTCCTCTTCTATAAAAAAGAGATAATAATAGTGCTTATCTCATAGGACTGTTGTGAAAATCACAGAGAAAAATACATGTAACGCGCTCAGAATAGTGCCTGGCTCACTATTTGTACTAAAATACTGATATTAATTTCAAGATTGTGGGTTTGCAAAATGCTCCAATTATATCTCTCAAGAACATCGAGGCCGCACCACATTCCACATAGGTCGAGGCCGGCAGAGTAGCAGCGGTACTGTCCCTACACCAGGCTGCATGAGATTTGATCTCAGTTTTGGGGTGTCAATGCTTATGTGCGCTTTGGACTCTTGAAAGATGCAGGGATAGGAACTATCTGGCATGTGTGCTGATACGTTTCCTTCCTTTACCCGTGGCAGTGATCATGAATCCACCCCAGCACTCTCTTCAACTGAGCCCAGGCCAGCCCTCAGAAATCTTCTCAACACAGAGCCTGGGCAGCACTGTGAACTAGAGTCAGCTCACGAGAGGTAGCCTATGGTCATCCTTCTTCTAGAAACTGAATGTGATACTATTCAGTATTCCTTCCCTTCAGGAAGGAAATCGAATGGAGGAGGGGGCCTAAGGCAGTCAGGGAGAGGGCACAGGGTGACAAATGTTCCCTGTAGCATCTGCTAAGCCAATCCCTGTCTTGAACACTCATTCTTCATTACCCCAGCATGATGGTTTGCAAGAACATAAAACGAGCTCATTTTGGAAATTTGTCAATGCAAAATCTCAAATAATAAAATACCCAGATTTATACAAGAGCTGCTGTACATACGGCAGCAGAATTTATCTGCGAGACTGGGTGGGGGTGGGGGGTGAGGGGTGGATACTACACAGAGTGACAGCTGGCAGTTTGCTGTATGTGTGGAGAAATATTCTTGCATCCATCATTTCAGTTATGGGAAAGCCGATAAACTCAATGCAGAAATTATGGGGAGAAAAGTTTATTAATGAATACACTATTTACTTTTATAGCATTGTAGTTTGGGTCAAGATATTTGTGCACGATCTTTGATTAGGGAAATTCTGACCCAAATTAAAAATAGGACGCTTTGAGCAGTGAAAAGGAAGTAGGGAATGAGCGATTTGCGAGAATCTCCATTGGCGTAATGGTTAGTGGAACATGGTGAGTGGTGTCATTCCTTTAACTACTTCCAGTTTAGCTTTGTCTGTGTGCAGCACGGCTGCCCTGATCCCATTTCACTTGACCTGAGCACCTGTGGGAGGCACTGAGTAGTGGAAATGGTGCACGGGCCAGCTGCAGTTTGGGGCCCTGTTTGTAGCTCCTGTTTCACTTCCTTTTATTGGGTCTTCTCTCTGGCATTGGCTCTTTAATCAGAGTAGTGGGCTGGTGACTGTTTGTGACCCTGATCCTCTGGCTACAGTGGACTGGCTGCTCCTTGACTCAAGTTGAGTCAACTGCTTTTTGTCTCCTAGCAATGTAGAATTGGAATTTAGGGATTCGTACAGAGCATCTTTGCCTGTGCTGATAACTTGTAAAATAACATATGAGAATTGGAGGATCACTGTCTTCTGCCAACATATGGACTCAGTAGCATTTGAGAGATATTGAGAGAGAGAAATAATAATAATAATAATAATAAGAAGAAGAAGAAGAAGAAGAAGAAGAAGGAAGAGGAGGAGGAGAAGGAGAAGAGAGATGGAGACAGAGAAATAGAAGTGAAAAACAAAGAAATGTTATATACTGTGTTTCTTTATGTTTTTGTTTGCCAGACCTAGTCCCTTTCTGAGGATGGCTGCATTCTGGGTCACCAAGGGGGGTTAGGTAAAGCTGGCTAGAGGGAACCATGGCCTACTAAGGCCATTATTTGCTAGTTTTTAATCAAGTTCAACTTTTATGAGCGCATGTTGGTGGATCTTGCAACACCTCATCATCTCTAGCCTTCAGGTCATGATTGCATTCCCCAGTGAGCGATGTCCCCCACACTTTGGTGAACAAGTCAGTGTGCAGACAGTCACGTGCAGCACACTGAAGCTGGACCACTCCTTTCCACTTCACACATTGCTCTACTTAGTATGGATTAAGATTTGAACATAAGACCCGAAAACATAAAACTCTAGAAGAAATCACAAAGTGCAAGCTCTTTGACATTGGTTTGGTGATTTTTTGGATTTTACACCAAAAGCAAAATAAGAAGAGCAAAAATAAATGATTGGGGCTACATCAGATGAAAATGCTTCTACACAGTAAAGGAAACCTTCAACAAAATGAGAAGGTAGCCTACTAAGCAGAATAACATGTTTGCAAATCATATATCTCATAAGAGTTTCATTTCTAAAAATATAAATAACTTATACAACTCAATGGCAGAAAATTCAGTTAAAAAATCAGCAGAGGATCTGGGCAGACATTTCCCCAGAGAAGACCAACCAATGGTCAGCATGTGCATGAAAGGGGCTCAAGGTCAGTAATCGTCAGGAAGTGCAAGTCCAACCTTGGGAGCTATCACCTCACACCTATCAGAATGGCCTTTATCAAAAAGACCAACTATTTTTGGTGAGGAGGTGAAGCAAAGGGAACTCTTGTGCACTGTTTTATAAAATAAATAAGTCGTGGGGATGTGACATTGAGCATGGTGACTACAGTTAAGAATTCTGTACTGTATATTTGAAAATTGCTAACAGCAGATCTTAAAAGTTCTCATCAGAAGAAAAAAATTGTAACTATGTGTGGTGATCATTTTGCAATATATACAAATATTGAATCTTTATGTTGTACACCTGAAACTAATATAATGTTACGTGTCAATTATATCTCAATATGAAAACAAGCAAGTGAAGGCATGTTACGTAGCATCTCATTTGGGTGCTAGCATCTGAGGTATTTTCCTTCCAGACTGATATGCCATCACCTTGAACTTTCTCTGTCAAAGTCAAGAGGGGTCAAGCAAGTGCATGTCCCTGGCTACCTTCCATAATTCAGTTCACTTCCAAATTATGTCTCCTTTTCCTGACTTAGCATTATGACTAACCGTTACAACAGCATCAAGATAGGTATTATTATTCCATTGTACAGATGGGAGGGGATATGAAGCTCAGAGAAGATCAGGTAATGGGCCAAATGTCAAGTAGTATGAAAGTGATGGGGGTGGAATTTTAAACCCAGATTGTCTGGCTCAGCCTAAAGCCCCATCACTCTTGGTTCATTTGCTTCCTGTGCCTAATAAAGCAGGAGGTGGGTTTACTTCTTCCACACTGGGGAAAACTGCTCCCTCAGCCCAGCTCTATACTGTCTCTATTATTGGCTTTCAGTGGAGTGTTGTTAACTGCGTGGATTGGTGGAGCCCTGTGATGCTCTGGAGAATGGGCGGTTAGATGAATTGATTCATGAAATGAAAAGACAAGAAAGAGGAAGGTGATACTGCCAAGTGGTGCCAAAATGGACCAGGAATTCATGCAAAAGGAAGTAACTTCCAGCTCCCCAGGCATGCCTCTGACCTTGAGGAGGACTATGACAGGTGGCCTTGGAGTAACACCTCCTCCCACTTCCACGCATTCCTTTCCCTGGGCTGCAAGTTGGCATCCTCCCCCATTCTTTCCCCTTCAGCTCCGCAGATGTGTATTTCCCCAGACACACCCTGTCCTTCAGGGAGGACGAGATGCATGCACGAGCTCTTACAGCTGGCATGTGCCACCTGTCATGCTTCTCCCTGGTCCATTCATTCCTGTTCTTGCTGTCTCTCGGCGCCCTCTTCCTTACGCATCCCAGTTTGTGTCTTTTTCGGAATGGTATGCCTCAAAACCCTATACTCTGTGAAGAGAAGGAATCTTGTGATTTCACTGGAGGGAACGTTACCCTCTGGGAGAATGTTTCGGAGCGGATGGATCATCACCATCCTTTCTGAAGTCGTGCTGGTCTGAAAGGAGGCTTCCCTGCTCCAGCCTCTGGCCTTTTCCAGCGCACGGCTCAGACCGCAGCAGAGACTCAGGACAGCTGGCCACCACTGATTCTTCACAAGAGTCATTCACATTTTGTCACCTCCACCGTATTTACTCCTCTTTAGACTCGAACTGGCTCAGATGGTTCCAGTGTCTACAGCTTTTCTCAGGGATTCATTCTAGCCACACTTGAAGAGCTTGGGTATATCTCCAGGTCCTCTCCATTTTCATGTCCCTACCTGAGGGCAGAGCTGCCGTTGACAGGAACACCACCATGGTTTACCCAATCTTTCCCCCCTGGGGGTGATTTCTGAAAAACTCCATAGCAAAGCCTATAGGGGTCCTCTCAGCTCAGTCCAGACTATAATACAAAGTCCTAGCTACAACACAGATTTTAAATAAGGCATCTTATTTATGTTTTATGGTTTCTGAAGCTCTTCTTTAATAATGGCCTACACAGAGCACAAGATCTGTCATGAAGATAAAGGGCCATTCTCATTATTACCTTAAATTTACTTCCCTTCCACGCAATACATTAACCTATATTACTGTAAATTATGGTCATTAGAAGCCAGAGCTAAAGAATAAAGTTTACTTCCATTTGAGGTGTGAAGGCCGGCAAGTCACTGGATGAGGAATAGAGAGCGTGTCATTCGGTGGGTATATAAAAAATGCATTATGTCCCTTTTAGAAGATAATTTTCTAGGAGTCATTTGCCAGGTTTAGTTAGAAGTTTCTTTCTGAGGTAGCAAATAAGGGGAAAGAAAAAAGAGAGAAAAATGGACTGGCTGACAGATGATGAAGGGAGGAAGAAATAGAGGACGTGAGGGGATAATGAACCAGGAAGGCAGCAGGCTTCTCAAAGCGGAAGGATGAGAAATGTCTTCTGAAAAGGAGAAATGAAACAGATGGTTGGAGTTCAATAAATGATGTTTGGTTACTGCTAAGTGCATTTCTCCAATGTCCCCATGTTAAAAAAAAACTGCTCATTTTGGATGCTTACTAATAAAAGCTCTTTACCTTTTGCAAAGACCTCAAAGTCCTTTTCTCAGCTTAGTTAGATCTTTGAAAGAAGATGTCATAGGATTAAAAACATAACTTTGTTTTATTGATTGGATAGTAAAGTCAAAGGAGTTTCCCCCTTGAAAAATGACGCAGTACTTCTCAGTAATTTTTCCAGTGCCTTTGTCAGAGGGCCCCTACCCATGACTTGTGATTTCACATTTTGTTCTATTCATTCTTCCCATTCTGTGTTAATCAGGATTGTGTTGGTTAGAAGTATCAGAGACCTGAGTCTAACTTATCTAATCTAAGCAAAGAAGCACAGAAACAAAACTGGGAAACCCAGCTACTGCCTTCAGGTTCAGCTGGATCCAGGCATTGTACCAACACAACCAGGAGGTCAGTCTGTCTCTGATCATTGGCTATGTGAACCTTGCATGGATTATTCTCTGCCAAGCTCTCTCTCCTGTCAGTGGAAAGCTGATCTCCAGAACTGTGGCCCTACATGGTCCTTAAAATCCCCAGTCCCCCAGAAGGAAGGTCCCTGTCTGTCTCTAGGAAGAATTCTGTTTGGCTGACTGATGTGTATTCTCCCTTATTTCTCAAGTACTTGAATCACACGAGAGTGGGCAGAAGTTTCCAGCAGGAAGGAATGAAACCAAAGTATAAAATATGCCAACGAGGCCTTCTGCTCTGTAACAAGTATCCACAGATCAGACACTTTGCTTCCCATCTTATCCCCCTAATGCCCATGTCTGACAGAGAGTGCTAATTGGAATATTTACAATGGTGATGTCTGTTTCCTGCATGAAGTACCTGTTCTTATGTTGTTCCCCTGCCTGAAAAGCCCGCCCCTCAGCTTGCCTGTACCCTACCTGACTTTCTCTCCCTGACCTACTCTTAGCCTCCCACAATCATTCAGCAACCTACACCACCCAAGCTGGCCCTTCCAAGAGGTCCTTCTTGTGGTCTTCTCTGAAACTTCCTGTGTGTTAGTCTCCGTTTCCCATCCAGGTTGTAAAGTCCCGTAAAGAACACAACCGGCCTCATGTAGTACCCATCCCCCCTTGTCTGGCAC
>PVKM010023140.1:0-21357 GCA_004027735.1 Carollia perspicillata | reverse complement strand
ACATCACTCCTTTTGCTCATAATCAATTGCTCATTCATCTCTGCTTCTGTGAACATTTACACATAAGGATATGGATATAAATATATACAAATAGATATCTAAACATTTTCAAAAGATTCACAGTTGTATTTCCTGAGTCTAACAGTACGTTTAAAAATAATACTGAATAATTTCAATTAAACTGATCCCATTTGAGATTGTCACCTAATCATCTTAAGTAGTACAAAAAGTATGAATGAAATTGAAATGTAAGTAGAGATAGAGGAAAAAGTAAGAATATAAGAATACAGAAAGATTTAACAGATTCTCATTATCAAGTTTGGAAATTACTTACCCTTGAATTAACATGTTTAAGTCTTACTAACACCTTTAAAAAAAAAGAAATGAAAGTAAAATTTCTTTCCAAAGTTTCTGTAGATTCTTACTTAGATTTAAATAATTATTTGAGCTTCTATATAATTTCAAAGTGTTCTTCCTCAATAACTATATTTTTATCTTTATTATTTATTTATATTCCTATAAATGTGTGTATGTATAATAAGATCTATGCTGTAAGTAAATTATACATGATATGTATTAGATAAGTAAAATATAATAATTGTATATGTATAAGTCTGTTAACTTATTAGATTAGACTACAAGCTCTCTGAAAGCACGTTCCTTATACAGAACTGATTCTTTTGTTCCCAATAGCACCTAGTACAATGTGCCATGACACAAACCAGTATTAAATGCTTGGTAAATAAATGCATTCATGAAATATAATTTTCTCCATTTAAGTATTTTGTAATATAAAATAATGTCTTAACCAGGGTTTTCCAGCCCTAGCACTGCTGACATTTTGAGCTTTGCTGAATGTCTCATTGAGCATTTGGACATTGCTGTGGGCCGTCCGGTGCACGGCAGGATGTCTACGACACCTCTGGCCTCCACCCACTAGAGTCCAGTAGCTCCGGGCTCCCTCCTCCAGTTGTGACAGCCAGAAATGTCTCCATACATTGTCAAATGTCCTTTGGTTTGGAGTGGGGGGTGTCAAAACTGTTTGCAGGGATTGATTAAAAAGATGAAACTTGTAGGGTGAACTCAGAGCTGCAACATGGCTCCAGGAGTAAAGGTGCCGGGAAATGTTAGACTCCCTGTTTAACCTTCTGAGACTATTTAACTCTCTGTAGCCTCCAGCTTGGCTGACTACCCAAAAACCAGGATACCACCCAGGGGTAAACATCATGCCCCCAGAAGGGAGGCTAATGAATGTACAGAGTGTGGCTAACTGGCTGATGTTACCTGCTAACTTAGACTTGCATTGTACTTTTCGGTATTCTATGGGCTACCCACCATACGGTTTTAGTATTAACCCTTTATTTAAAAAGGACCCTTTCTTGGGAGTTGGGTGAATAATTCCTGGCTAGCCACCACTGGGAGCCAGCCGGGAATTATTCTAATTCTTATTCTTATTCTTAGTGAATTAGAATAAGGCTACAAGTCAGTTCTTCAGAATCAATCAAGAAGTTAGATTTTTGAGGCAAAATCATAATTGTATAATCACGTTTAACTTAGGCAATAATCACCCATTGAGCCTCGTATCCTGTAAGGGGCGGGCAGATAATGTTGGGGTCCATGGAATTACCAGCTTGTATTTACCCGGGAAAGGAGAAAACAGAAGAAACTGGAAACTCAGAATTTGTAAACATTGCCACTGCATTCTTTTCATAATAAACATCTTTGATAGTGATATAAACTGACACAGCAAACATTTTCAGGGTCAGGTGAATACCTTTGTGACTAGTTTTACCTTTATGATGAAGAAAGCAAAATGTACCCTGAACTCTACAAAACCATCAAGCAATATGGAAATACATAAGCGTAAGTACTCAGCACTAGAGCATACTATTTTGAATATGCATGGCATTTTCATATTTATACAGATATTGCTAAAATTTTGTGAGTTACCACTTTGTTTTATACCTTGCTATAAAAGTTGGTTGATTTTTGCTTTTAGTTATCTGGATGATTTATTCTATTTATCAAATACTTATTAAGCAACACTTTTTTTCAGAAGTTCTGTTAGTAACATACAACTGAATTGACATAACTGTAGCTTTCAAGGAACTTATATTTAGTGGGAATAAGCTATCCTACAAAATAAAATAACAATATAATGCAGTTGGTGCTATGATACAGGTGAAAATATTGTGGAGGTATAAAAAAGGCACTCTTAGCTCAGTCTCAAAGGCAATACAGAAGTCACCTGATCATTTTTAAGCAGAAGAGTAATAGAGTTAGGAATGCATTGGCAATAAAGCAGCAGGACTAGAGGCAAAGCAACCACTTCAAAGTCTTTTACAATAGCCTAGATAAGACATGTTAAGTTGAAATAGGCAAGCAGTAGAAGCCTAGAGGGGAAAAACAAGACAAATTTAAGAAATACTTGAATACAAATATTATTAGAATTCTGTGAATGAGGTAAAGTTTTGAGACTCATAGGATTGAAATTGCCTCCCCAGATTCTAGCTACAGGTGACTGAGAAGGTAAGTCTACCACCGAGCTAAGAATAACAAGAGGAAATGCTTTTAGGATAAAGGACCTTGGATTCCCTTGGTTTCCATTGGCAATAGTGCACATAACTGAGGCATTTAATCTGATTTGAGATTAGGAAGTTTAGAAGTAGTAAAGACAAGTATTAAGACTGATTGAAGATGTACAGATTAGCAGATATAAAAACTTTCATGGGGATGTATAAAGTACAGCATAGGGAATATATTCAATACTATTGTAATAACCATGAATGGGGTACTAAATTTATCAGGGTGATCACTTCATAAATTATGTAAATGTCTAATCGCTGTTGTATACCTTAAATAATATAATAGTTATATCCAAAAATGGAGATAATTTTTTAAAAACTTTAAAGATTGATTCCAGATAGCATAGCATAGCATATGCCTATTTTTATTTTTATGTTTTTAAATATTTTTAATCTGCCCTGGCTGGTGTAGCTTAGTGGATTGAGCATGGGCCTGTGAAGCAAAGGTTCGCTGGTTAGATTCCCAGTCAGGGCACATGTCTGGGTTGCAGGCCAGGTCTCCAGTGGGGGACACATGAGAGGCAACCACACATTGATGTTTCTCTCCCATTCTTTCTCCTTCCCTTCCCTTCTCTCTAAAAATAAATAAATAAAATATTTAAAAATATTTTTAATTGATTTTATTTATTTATTTTTAGACAGAGAAGGGAGGGAGAAAGAGAAGGAGAGAAACATCAGTGTGTGGTTGCCTCTCATGCACCCCCTACTGGGGACCTGACCTAGCCCATAACCCAGGCATGTGCTCTGACTGGGAATCGAACCAGTGACCCTGTGGTTAGCAGGCAGTGCTCAATCCACTGAGCCACACCATCCAGGGCTTATTTTTTTATTTGTTGTTGCTCAGTTATAGTTGTCCTGCCTTTTGTGCATTGCTCACTTCATTTTTTCTTTTCTTTTCTTCTCTCTCTCTGTCAACCCCCTAAACTACCCACCCCAATTAGATGGGTGTAGCAGAAGAGGCAGAGGAGAGATTTGAACATGATGAGTGAGATTGTGCTTGTGCTTCAGGCGATAAATCATAGGTCTTAAGCAGTCTAGAAAACTGAAATAATGAAGTCCCTCTTGCCCTGGCTGGTGTGGCTCAGTGGATTGAGTGCTGGCCTGCAAACCAAAGGGTCTCTGGTTCGATTCCCAGTCAGGGCACATGCCTGGGTTGCAGGCCAGGTCCCCAGTTGGGGGGTGCATGAGAGGCAACCACATATTGATGTTTCTCTCCCTCTCTTTCTCCTTCCCTTCCTCTCTATCTAAAAATAAATAAATAAAGTCTTAACAAAAAAAAAAAAAAAAAAGAAAGTCCCCTTATACCCTGAGAAGATAATGGGATCAATGAAATGAAGGTTTACAGAATTTCATAGAGTGCTTGCATTGTGTATTATAGTAGGAGAAATCTGGATGGGAAAACAGTTCTCAGCGAGCGGGGAGCTGAAACTTAAGATTTCTGATTTAGAGTCATACTAGATGGTAACAAGGTTAGGCTCTCACCGTAGGTGTAATTCATGGAGTCAAGGTAATTAGGGAGTAGCTAGAAAATAGTGATTAAAATGAAACATCCACATGATATTTACAGGAAGCTAATGTTATGACAGGATATAAAGAAATAATATTTAACATTCATGTTTTCAATGCCTGACAAGATCCTGAATATTAAATAGTAGAAAAAACCATACGGGGATGATTTTCAAAGGCAAGATTTGTTTTAGACTTCGTGCTCAGCACTGAGGAGGCGGTCAGGGATTATGTAAGGGAAATACATGGCTTCCTTTCAGAATAAAAAAAGACAAACTTAATCATGGGCTGAACAAATGTACAGGGAGAATCAAAGCTGAAAGAATACTTGCTCACTGATAGGAACTAACAATGATCTTACTATTTCCCATTCACTTTAATGCTCTTCGGAAGCTTCTCTATAAAAAGCCTAAGTCAAAACGTTCTTTAAAATAAGACTAAAACTTGGAGAGCACTATAAAATTCAATTTGTTATGATCAAAAAACAAAGCAGATTTAGAGAAAAAATTTGTCATAAATAGTAGAAAAGAGTACCCAAGTTTCATGATGCAATTTTCTCATAAAGTATTTAAGTTCCTTAGACATATAAAAATCATCAAAGCTCCATTTGAGTAGGCTTACCTGTACGATGTTGGGATGCTTCTCTGGAAATAAATTGGCTTTAAGATACTTGGGTTCAATAAGCAGGTGAAATGTTGGAAAAATTTCAAGGCATGGTAATCAAAATGAAAATACTGACTAGAGGAAGCATTGAAGGAATTTATTGAATGTGTGCAGAAAAGCAAGTGAGAACAGAGTATAAGAGACTTTGTAACTATTATAGCCCCCACTTACTCACAGGGAATATATCCCAAGACTTGCAGCAGAAGCCTGCAGCCACAGACAGTATTGAACCCTACCTATACTACACAGTTTCCTATATGTACACATACTTTATGGCTTTTTGGCATATCTGCATTACCAGCATCACCCATCTTGCATATTGAGGCTATTATTAAGTAAAATAAGGGTGCCTTGAACACCAGCACTGAGATATCAAGACAGTTGATCTGATAATCACGATGGCTACTAAACAATGAATGGGAGTGCAGCTACATGAGATTTCATCGGGTTACTCAAAGTGGTGTGTGATTTTGTTGGGTTGCTAAATGCAATTGAGTTACTGCTGCTGTGAAAATATAACGCAATGCAGCAGAAGGCATGTTTTACACTAATTTGTGGAGGGTGTATGATCCTGGCATATTCTCCAAAACCCAAAACGGTGCCTAAAACCCAGTTGCTACAAATAGTCATAGCTACACAACTTGCTTTTCTTTTTCTTTCTCTTCTTGACTCTTTCTTTCCTTCCCTCCCTCCGCTCTCCCTTTAATGCTGCCCCAAATCCCATGAAATAGAGCAACATTCCCATTGTATAGCATAAAAAAACCAAAGTGTCAAAGAGTTTCTATGATTTTTACAAGGCTACACAATTAGAAATTCTAAAATTAGATCCAGATGTCATTGTTTCAGATGCTTAGAGGTGGATAGTTCTTTGCAGTTATCATTTTACTGGTTCATTTTTTTCACTCTTCACATCCACAGTATCACTATGAAGTGACAGGTGGTGATAATATGGCTCATCACAAAAACAACAAGGTGATGATGATTAAGAAAGTAAACTAATAGATTTAGCTATTAAAAGAAGGCCTCATTGCAGAGTAGTCTATAGATGCTTCACTCACAAAAAGTGGATCTAGTTTTATTGAAGAATTCAGTTCAGGCTTTCATAATCTCTAAGTGCTCTGTCCTGAGGACAAGGTTCTACCCTCAAGATATTTTGAAGTCCTTTTTCTGATGCAGTCCATTCTTTCACTTAACAAATATTTATCAACCACCTACAATGTGCCAGATAGTAAACATGGCATTGAAGAAACAAAATTTCCTTACATTAATTTTTATAAAGGAAGGATACTTAAAATAAATAAAATGAATGAGTAAAAGGTATATTATATATGAGCTGGTGATGATGAAGGATAACACAGGAAAAAGAATCGGCAGAGTTGAAGAGAGGCATTGCAATTTTAATAAGGACAAATTTTAGTGATAATGTAGCATTTACATAAAGCTCAAGAGGATTTGGGGTCATAAATCCCAAGAGTGAAGAAGATTCTAGGCAGAGAAAACGGCAAACCCTGAGCTTCCAAGCAAGGCAGTGTGCCTGATGTGTCCAGGAGAGAAGAGGACAGAATGGTGGAATTCAGTGAACACAGAGTTCAACAGAAGAGGAGACAGAGAGCTGTGTGTGAGGGGCAATGAGCCGTGTCACCTAGGGCCTCGTAGCCCATCTTAATGAATTTGGCTTTTACTCTGGGTGAGGTAAGAAGTCATCTGAAGGTTTTTATCTGAAGAAACATTATCTGACATAGTTTTAAAAGCTTGCATGGTTTAGAACAGACTAAAGGGGACAAGGTCTGAAACAGAGAAACAGCGACAGATGGCTGCAGAATCCAAGCAAGTCGTGCTGGAGTTGGGGATCAGAGTAGTGACGGTGGAGATGAAGAGCAGATGGATTCCGCATCAGTTGTGGAGACAAAGTTACAGGATTCAATAAGAGATGGCATGCAAGTTCTGAGAGAAAGATCAGAGTCAAATATTACTCCAAGCTTTTTGTCCTGAAGAATTACAAGGATGAAGCTACTAATGAATGATGTAATTAACTGTTTTGTTTGTTTTGTTTTGTGTCTTGACATTTGGTTTTCTTATTGTTGTTTTAGTTCCAAGTTATATCAAACCATCTCATGTGTTAGGTTTATTTATCATAAATATCTCCATTCTACTCACATTTCTTCAGCATGATCATATAATAAATGAATCATGATATCTTAACTCCTGTTTGTTTATGCATTTTGCAAAGGCTCTGGTGGTTTTAGTCTCACCAGGGAATCAGCTCCTCTAGACCATAACTGTTCTCTTTATTTTACCCATCGATTTAGCAATTTTTAGGCTACTGAAATCTTAAGTTGCCAATTCTAACTTTCCTTAACTTTCTAAGCAAAAAGATGCAGAGTGATACAGATCACTCTTCAGTAAGTTAAAGTGTATTCGACTTTTTATTTTGCATTCATAAAAAGACAATGGTAAGCATTGGAAATAAGAGATTTTTTAAAAATGACTCTAGTCATAAACCAGGAGGAAGCAAATGACATAAAGAACCAAAGACATTGAGCTTAAGTTATCCTCTCTCCAGTTAGTGAATAGCCAAGTCCTTTGGTATAGTCACATAATCTAGTTGATTCTCAGCTCTCATAATTAAACCATGTAACTATTGTACTTTTTGAAAAAATTATACAAAATATCTAAAAACACCTGAAAAATACGAAGTGCTAAAGTAATGTCAGCTTAAAATTTCCACAGCTTCAAGAACCTAAACCTAACAAATGGGAAAAAATTTAGATCAGTGAAAATAAAATAGACGGCACATCGCATAGCCTCAAGTGTGAACCAATTGTACTTTATGTCTCTTCCTTTATGCTTCTTTATTTATGTTTCGTGACAGTTATTCACTTCTCTGTTACACACCATTTTACTGATGCCATTTCTACATGTTTAGAGGCAAGACTCTTGCATCTACGAAGTCCAGCACAATTATTTGGCTACGAGTGATTATAAAAATGAAGTGAATGGAAGAGAATGTTCTCTACTGATTACTCTCATAATGCTGAACAAACATAGGTATTTTATTTTCACATTCTTAGTTTTTCTAACTTAATTTTTCTGTATTATAAAAGTTAACAATTTAACGAGTGCTGGCAAACTGAAGAAACCACACAAATATTTGTGCAGCACTGTACTTATAGTTTTAATGATTAAAGTTAGACCAAAAGCATTGTAGTAGATACAGTTACTGTTAAACACAGACCATTCAGAGAAGAATTAAATAGACTTTTACAGCTTTACTAAATCAGAGCAAAAATTGCCAATATAAAATTTAGAACCAATGTGATTTATCTATTTCAATGACTAATTTAATGTTGTAGTTTCAGGCAAACACAGG
Source organism: Carollia perspicillata (assembly GCA_004027735.1). Taxonomy (NCBI): domain Eukaryota; kingdom Metazoa; phylum Chordata; class Mammalia; order Chiroptera; family Phyllostomidae; genus Carollia; species Carollia perspicillata. The sequence goes on along the minus strand of PVKM010023140.1, from coordinate 13,233 downwards.
AATGAAATCTCTTACATTAATGTTAAGTTATAGGTAGGTGTTAGAGAACCTTTTGTGAAATATGATAAAATCATTTCATTTTTCAGTTTCACCTATATATTATTTTCTATAAAATATAGTGTTAATAGCTAAGTAATCTACTTATCAATAACACTGCTGTTTAAAAGTTTACTAAAGCACCTTTGATAAAAATCAACCCAAAAGGGATCATTGCAGGATTTCCCATTTATTTCTTTTAGCCACAAGATTTTTAGTAATAACATTAATTTTTAAATGTTCCCCAAATACATTCCAAAATGTACACTGTTGCATCAAATTTAAATCAGGAATTTAAATTTGTAATAAATCAGCCCTGGCTGGTGTAGCCGAGTGGATTGAGCGCGGGCCTGTGAACCAAATGATCGCAGTTCGATTCCCAGTCAGGGCACATGCCTGGGTTGCAGGCCAGTTCCCAGCAGGGGATGCACGAGAGGCAACCATACATTGATATTTCTCTCCCTCTCTCCTTCCCTTCCTCTCTAAAGAAAAATAAAATAACAAAATAGATAAAATAAATAAATTTGTAATAAATCAGTAATAAATTACTCTACAACTCAAATTCTATCCCTGTTAGTTTTGATAATTGGACCAAAATTTAACTTAACTTTGAAATCTATATAATCATTATCAAATTTTGTTAACAATAAATATGAATACAAATATTCAAGAAAGATCAATTACTGCTACTTTATCCTGTTCGTTTTAATTTTTTCACAGCAAAAATGATTTAAATGACACATGGACATCTTTTCTCCAAAACTATATTCTTCACAAACAATCAGAATGCCTTCACAATCCAGCATTTAACTCATGTTTTAGGTTAGCGACTATTTGTTATTAAAAGGGAAAATATATCTTGGTGAAATGATACACTGCTACTATTGATTTACATATTTGAACAACTCAGTTAATTTTTTTCACTTTTAACTCAGCATGTCATTGAAAACAAATTACTTTAAATAGAAAATGAAATACAGAGAACATGAGAGACCTGCACAGTAATAAGTACAGATTCTTAAGAGGAAAATGAGCAAACATGAAAGACAAATTCTTCTACTTTAAAACTTTGACTGGAAGTAGCTGTGCCTTTCCCCCCTCTAACATCAGAGGGATCTGCAATCATATGCTTTCTTTCTTAGACACCCATATCCCAATGTCTAAGACAAAAGCATGTTTGTACAGAAATGTGGGGCTGGAGGAGAGACTCAGAGAAGGAGGAGAAGCTAATTCATGGTTCATTATTGAGTTAGCCATCATGGTCTATGTGACTAATTCTCAGTACTGCTGGGACCCATTCAGTAGCATTAGGAAAAGTATGTCAGAACCATGCCCTCCAAAGATGAGGAAGGCAAACATTTATTTGTCACTCTCTCCCTCCGGGGAATAAAAGACTGTTCCATGGGACATCAACTCTTCAATACTTTCAAATTGCACACATGTGACAAACATGAGGTTCCTGCAAGTTCTCATGTCAAAGGATCCAAGACAAACTATGGCAGAAAGCAGAGGTGCAGAGTATGTGCTAGACATGAGAAATTCAGGTATTACCCACCCAAAGTTAGTGCCACAGCTATGCCAGCATATTAGATGAAGCCAAGAAGATTTGAAGTGATTTTATTGTATTTTTAATCATTTTTAAATTAATGTTGAATATAGCTGTCTACATCTTCTCACCACCACTTTCCCCAGTCCCACACACCCCCACCTCCCACCCTCAATCCTACCCCCTTTTGGCTTTGTTCATGGGTCCTTTATACATGGTCCTTGACAACCCTTCCCTTTCTTTCCCTATTATTTCCCTTCCCCTACCCCTCTGGTCCCTGTCAGTTTGTTCTTTATTTCAATATCTCTGGTTATATTTTGCTTGCTTATTTGTTTTGTTGATTAGGTTCTAGTTAAACATGAGATCATGTGGTATTTGTCTTTCACTGCCTGGCTTGTTTCACTTAGCATAATGCTCTCCAGTTCCATCCATGCTGTCATGAAGGGTAGGAGCTCCTTCTTTCTTTCTGTTGCTTAGTATTCCATTGTGTAAATGTAGCAGTTTTTCATCCACTCCTTTACTGGTGGGCTTTAAAGAGGTATTCTATAAAACTCATTTGAGCCCCACCCAGATATAGAGATATATGTATACTTGCCATTAACCCTAATGTGTACTATAGTTCTCTCCAGCCAGATCCAAAATGTATGGTTTCATAAAAGATAATTATTAAGACTAATTTTAGTTCCTGCTGCTTCATCTCACCCTGAGTAGTGAACTGATATCAAGTCACCATTTTCTTCCTGTCTTTCCCTACCATGCATTCCAGATTTCTCGATCCCCTATTGGACGGTCATTTTTTTTGCTTTGTTTTGTTTTTGTCTGGTGATGTCACTGAGAATGTCACCCTGCAAGCATTCCCTCAATTTCCTTGCCCTTTGGGGGCTACAGTTGCTGTAAGTGTGGGTCAATAGAAGTTGGAATCAATGGGGCCCATCTTACTCCCACTTCTCGGTTCCCAGCTGAGTGCTATTTTAGGATGTGACACAACCTGTCAGTCATTGGTTCAACATCTCTGCCACATTTCGGATAATAGAACTCCAGCCCTCGGTGGTATTCTCTGATCTGGCACCTTACCTGAAACTTTAAAGAACAATCTATAGATCCACCAGTTTAGACATTTCTGAATGGCAAGATATGTGGGAAGACTAGTAGGTCCCGTAGTCTTGTGTGTATTATAGACCCTCTTTTATTATAACTTAGATGCCTGTTTCAGAATTATGTAAGCCCTCACATGGCGGTGTTGTCTGGCAGCACTTAAAATTAGTAATATGCCCATGTTGGCAGATGACTAATTAGTAACGCAGTCCCCATATCCTATCCTGTGAGTATGCTTCCTAGGGCTACTTACTGTACAAACCCTCTCACCAAAAGCAGAGCCCAAAACCAAGATCTGTGGTCAGGTAGTTTATTTTGGAATGCCAAGGGGTTTGAGTGAGGAAAAGAGCAAAAACTAATATAAGGGTGGTTTTGGCATTGGCTACAGCTGGGAGTGACTCAACACTCAATGCACCAAAATTTTCTGAGAAACCTTATAAAATGTACATCAGAATTACCCACCCAGGGGCCAGATAAAGACAGCATTTATCTGTTGGCTTCTATTCCCCATAAGGCGTTGATAAAGTGTTGCTCTGTGGAGCATTAACTCTCTCACATTTCCAAGTGGAGCATTCATAAGAATCAAGCAATTCCTGCTGGCTTCCAGCTGGCTCCCTTTACTGTGTCTTCAGAGAAGCCCTGGGACAGGAAGTGGAAGGCGCAGGGATGCAATTCAGGCGAGGTGCATTCAGTTTATTCTGTGCAAAGCTTGCTGAAGACCCCACAGAACCAAAGCAGCATGGCTGAATTAGGGGATAAGGGAAAGAGACCATGACCTTGGCCCAAGAGCTCTCTAGAGCTATTCTCCAGTGATGATTAAGGTGGACACAGTAAAAGTGAATTCTCATTCTCTAGTTACTCTATTCATACTTCTTTTTATTCCTCCAAGGTAGATAAAGTTGTCTCCAATATATCCTATATACGTATTGTGTATATCCAGAATTGTATAACTATAATCTAATAAGGCATGAACTGAAATACTACTTTGAGAAAATAAATAGCAATTACAATAGATGTCTGTAACATATATTAATTTAGAATTATTTTCTTAGCCAACGTGAGGATTTGTTCCAATAAAAGTTAGATAAAATACATCCCATAAAAATAATATTAACTAAGCCATGAAGATTGGGTACTCTCCCACATGAATACATTAGGGAGAGTTTCAAAACAAACAGTAGGGGTTTGGCAGTTCATCTAAGGGAAATTTATGTCTTTCAATGCTTTTGCATCAGTGGTTTGATGAAGCAATTGTTATTCTTATTGTTTTCTCTTTCAGAATAAAATTAGATAAATTAAAGACACTAATGATTATACTATTTCGATTTCATGGTATTTTTGCCATAATTATTGGGTGAGCTAAAACAATTTCAAAGTAGTTACTTGATTTTTGCTATCCCATAGGCTTTTTCTTTATCCTGATGTAGTCAAGACACCAGGTGGCTATATTTCATTTATTATAAGTGGGTGTTGTTCACTCTTCCATGATGTACCTAGAGCACTGAGCTTTGGGATAAGTCTGTGAACTGAATTAAATCACAATAAAACTTTTCTCAAGTACACCTTATTAGGAATATTTTAATTTATTTTCAAGGCTAAAAATGCTACTACTCTACCACCACTTTTATCCCACTAATAAGTCTTTGCATATTTAAAAATAAATATAACTTCTATAAAAATATGGGAGTCATACAGATTATTACCTAGGTTTTACATGTTGAATATACCACATTCTGGAAATATGAGGGTATGATGGGGATAGCAGGACTTCCCCAAGCCCACATTTTGGTTGTTCACCTTGGTCCTGGGGAATTTATCTTATTCAAGAGATAACAATTGATAGGCAACTTTTTTTTTTTAAAATCCTGAAAGGGTTTTTTTTTTTCCAAGCACTGGTTCTCTTCACCAACCGTTGAAGCCTAACTTTACATATTTGTGGACCTAAAATCCTTTGAATTCAGGCTCAGCAGAGTTTTTCTATCTGCTCTTTGCCTACAGGCAATTTTAAAACTATTTGATAGGTGCATTATTAAAAACTACACACTCTGTACATAACTTTATACAAAAAGCTAAATAAAGCCATCTAATATATAAAAAATATGCACAAACTAAACTCAGTATAATAAAAACTATGATAAAGCAATCAGATTAAATGGAGAATTGTTGGGGACCACTCTGTGTGGTTTCAGAGACTGTAGCCCTAAGAGAGCAGGCCTTGAGAGAGGCCGGGAAGTCTCACTGGAAAACTGGGAAATGCAGGAGGCAGGCACGGCCCCATGCTAACATCGCGGGTTCCCGTGGAAAATCAAGCCTGATAAATACACTGTATCCTTTGAAGCGTGTTTTGCTTTGTATAGCCCCGTTGATAAACTGGATGTTTCAATTCAAGGCATAAGGAGTAAACTCCTTATCTCATGAAACATGTCTTAAAGACCGTCTGGCACCAACATGTCTCACAGACCCTGACCTATGACAAATCTGTGCATTCCTTCAATCGTTATCTGTAGATAATACTTGTTTTTGAATGACTATAGCCTTTTAACACTGATTGATGAGCTATGCATGTATGCTGTATACACCTACACATACCATTCCAATTAAAAGCTGTTTCGGAGAAGGGTTCAGGGCATTCCCCTCTAGAGGGAATCACCACCCCCTTTCCCACTGGAACAGCAAGATTGTGTCTGGGATGATTTGTTCTCATCCATGGCATCCGGGAGAGCTCCGCAGGATGGAGTTCTCCCACAGAGAACAACTGTTGAAACCTGAACATATGTTTATCTCTCAAACCTAGGATAAGTTGTAGAAATATTATGCATAAGTGTTAGCATAGTAGTTAGGTATTAACAAAAGAGAAGGGAACCAAACTGGCTGTTCCTGATTAATTCTGGAAACTACAGCTTCACAGCCACCTGAGGTGACAGCCACACCCTCTGCCCAAGGGACACTAATCCCCAAGCAGGCACAAAAGACCAGCTTTCCAAGAACCAGCCAGCTCCCACAGATTCACGGTGGGGATGGGGAGTAATAAAGAGGGAAGGGGAAATTCCTCTGCTGCAGCTCAGGCAGTAGAACACAGATGATGAGGCAAGATGTTGAGGCATTTGCAATGAAAGCCAAAATGACAACCATAAAGGGGAGGAGTCTAGCCTGGGAAAATCTGGGAAAAGTATTGGATAGAATAAGGACATGGAACTGCCCAGAAGATCCAGGAAAATAACTAGGTAAATGGATGGCTCTGCACAAACCTGTGAAAAATTAGGAAGAAATTAATTATTTTGAAAAAAAGCTTACCCCTTTCCAAACCCAGGGAGATACAATCAAAGCTTACCAAATGCCCCAGGACTGTTTTCTCCACAGGAGATGCAGGCCTGAGTGTGGCAGCTGGTGGGCTACAGTGCAGCACTGAAAGTGCTCAGGAGGGGACAGAGACAAAGCCAGACTACTGAAGCTTCGGATGCTGATACTGTGGTAATAGCACAGCATCTGTGGGCCCAGGCCCTGGCCCTGGCCCTCCTCCTGAGCTTGGTGGGGACAAGCGCAGACCTGTGGCCCCAGAGGCTGGACTTCTTCAGTGAGTCGGAGCTAATACTTGTGGTTGTGGATGAGGCAGCGTGTCGGCTTCTGCAGGAGTATCTCTGTCCTGCACACCCCTCCAATAAATCTGGCCACTATGCCTCGAATCCTCCTATAGGGAGTCCCCAAAATTCTTTTTTAAAATATTTTAAAGATTTATTTATTTATTTTTAGAGAGAGGGAGAGGGAAAGAGAAAGAGAGGGAGAAAAACATCCATGCGTGATTGCCTCTCATGCACCCCAAGCTGGGGATCTAGCCCGCTACCCAGGCATGTGCCCTGACTGGGAATCGAACCAATGATCTATGGTTCACAGGCCTGAGCTCAATCCACTGAGCCAGACCAGCCAGGGCAAGTTCCCAAAATTCTTTTCTCACAACTTTACAAGAAACCATTTCAGACCAGTCTAGTAGGCCCATTTTTTCCCCCAGTCTATGTCCAACAATATAACTATTTGGGCAAATTAATTATCTGAATTATTTTATGCATAATTAATTTCAATCATTTTTTTTTATTTTATACTAATTATTTCTGTTATGATTTCTCAATCTTTTTTTGTGATTAAATTTGGGTTATGTAAGGTAGTGATACTTATCTTCCAGGTCATTATCAGATTCATTGTGTTGCTTTAAACATTTTTACAAGACTAGAGAATTTAATGAACAGGCTCTACAACACCAAACAAATGCATATAGATAAAAATAATTTTATGCTAGGTGCTAAAATAAATATAAAAATATTTGATGAGTGAATTATTAAAGAACTACATGGTATGTACATAACTTTATATAATAAGCTAATACTATTAACTTTTCATTTCTCTCCACCAAAAAGTTACATATTAGTCTGTTTTCTCTGAGACAACAGTACACATGACAATTTTAACATAGGACATCTTAAAACTTTTGTCATCTAGATGGGATTTCTGAACACAAATTTCTTGGTAATAGTTTGAAAGAAACAAAGATTCCTTAAAAGAAATTAAATGAGCAGCTACAAAATGTAAGAATAAAAGAGATTAACATGCCTTTTTATTCACGAATCTGTCAAGACACCTACCTGCCCCAGTATAGTTGTTTAGTTTTTCTCACTCTGTATATGTACAAAGCAACATCTTTACATTTATGAAATAGAATTTAAAAATTAAAATTCTGGCAATTTAACAGCATCCCAAAAATAAAGGTTTGAACTATTATCTTTGATCCCTTCCTATGACCAATTTTTTTAACTTATGTATTTCTTTGTAGTTCTACTCAAGGTCACTAGTGAAATATTGCTTGCGGATAAAGGGAGGCAGAGAAAATACAAAGTAGATGGAAATGCATCAATGCAAATATAGGAAAAACATAGTTATATACGCATATATACACACTAGTCCTGCCATGTATATGTCAGATAGAGTTCGCTAGTTACCATCAGCCCTGGCAAATGTTTATTAAAGGTATTTGAAAAACCTATTTAAAAAAAAAGAATAAGAATCAGGAGTTCAAGTCATGTCAGATTAAAAGGTGAAATGCCCCAGAAGGCTCTTCAGCTTTCTGTGTGGGTGGTTGGAAGTCAATCCTATGTGGGGTTAGTAAGGTCAACTCAGATCGGTATAGAACATTAAATAGCAACCAGCCAAAAGAGCAGATATCTGGGTAAGCATGACTGTCAGCACTTACAGCAGATAAGAGTCAGCTGGAAGACTGACCAGGAAAAAGCAGGGCAAGCACAGATGTAATCGGAATTCTAAAAATAGAAAGATGAAGCCACATAGGAGGATTAAGCACCAGGGTTGTCCGTGACATTGACTGATGGGACTGGAATGTCTAAAGGACGTGAAGAGACATATAAAAGACATGCGCGCATGTGAATATCAAGTAGACGTGATTCCATGAGGCAGTTTTCTGCTTCCTGCTCCCAGTTTATGGTCATAAGAACCGCTAGTACGTGACCAGCCAACAATGTAATCCAGATGAAAAGGACCAGGTGAAGTTTAAAAGATCTATTTAAGTTTTACCCACCTTAGCTGAATGCTTGATTAATTCATGGAAATATGTATTTATTAAACAAGGTTAATTCTCTTTGATACTAATGTGGTCACTACAAATAAGAGTAATCTTGGCTCTTTAATATTTTAATTAATTAACCAAAACTTTCAAAAATAGATTCTATGTGTTCCTATACTTAGTAGAAATATTTCTTTGTTCAGTGCAGCAGAGGGTATGCCAGCCTCTCACCGAGCCGACATGGCCATTCTCCTCTTTTCCTAGGCACGCGGCAAGATCACACAGCTTAGCTTTCTTTCGATTTGATATGTCCAGGTTACTGAGCCCCAGGCAATCAACTGTAAGTGGAATTTATGTGTGTCTTTTCCAGATCAAGGCTTTTATAAGTGGCTATGTGTCCTACAGATCCTCTTACTCCCTCTCCCACCAAGATGCAGAGAGCAACAACCAGACTTTAGATTTACACTCTCCAATACAATAGCCACTAGCAACACATGGTTATTTATATTTTAATTAAAATTAGATACAATTAGAATTCAATTATTCAGCCACACTAGCCACATTTCAGGTGCTCAAATGCCACATAACTCTAGGCAACTACCACTATGAAATACATCTATCGTTACAGAAAGTCCTATAGTACAGTGTTGCCCTAGACAATGGCAAAGCAGAAATCCAGAGATAGACTGAGTTCCTGAGTCAGCACACGGAAAACCATGCAAAACCTGCCGCCATTCACCTGTGACTATTACGTGAGTGGAAATGTAACTTGCACTGTGTTTGGAGTGTTCTATACTTTGGGGTCTATATTGTTATAGCAGCTAGTTACTCTAACTAGTATTGTACAATCAGTATGAAATATTCACAAAAATGAAATTCCAGTTAACTCAAAAGATGGTACGTTACCACTCAAGTATAGATTAGCATCCGGTAATTAAGATAGTATTTCATTTCTATGTCAGACAATGTATGATACTTAGGTAATGCTTAGGTAAAATCCTTTGTAACTTCATCATCCATGTGGGGCATATATAATTAAGTCAAGACAATTCAGAGTTTAAGTGCATGTGGAAAATGGGCTTATTTTATAACCAACCCCGTTCCCATTACACAACACAAGAGATTCTCATAACTAACCATGGAAAATGGCTGGTTCATACAGCTGCTCTCTACTCAAGGACAGCAAGGAACCGAGGCTATGCAAAGTCTTCAAGGTAGCACGTGATAGCAGATTTACCCTCACACATCTTGGAAAGGTTAAGAAAGGATATCTAAACATTCACTTAGAATAAAAAACAACATTAAATTGATGAAAGGACTTAGAGAAAGGCCTCGATGATTTATTAGGAAATCTCTATGACCTTTATCAAGGGAGCACATTTTATGTTGGCATTCTTTGGCTAGCACAGCGAAAGCTGATTGTTGTACATGAAATAAAAATACACAGAGAAAAAGTACCCCTTATTTTTATTCTTTCAAAAAAACAGTTAAGAGAATGTTGTGAGATAAAAAGTGCATCTTTTCTCCTGTACTGAAAGAAAAGATTCACTTGAAGTATGAATCTTCAGATGAGGAAAAATAACCGATTCCATTCAAAGTGAAGTTTGTTTCTTTTCTTTCCTGGAGTTCACTGCAAGAAAAGCAACAAACAACATGGAAAAGCTTTCAGGTGATCCTATAAAGTAGTAAAAACTACTATCACTCTTGAACAACTATGCAGTGATACGTAGTAGAGTATTGGACTCTATCAGCCTTTTACTTATGGCCAGAAGGTACACTTGTGATAACTGCTTAATTTTAACCTCAGGATTTTACAGGTCATGAACTTACCACTGACATTAATGAACAACTTAGGCAAAGTAAAATACTAATCAACATGGACATCTTGACTTTTTTAGAAAATTAATGTGTCCTCTGGATGAGATTTTATTATGGTGCCTTGAGAATTAACTGCTCTAATGGTGAGTCTTGATTGATTGAGAAAAATTTAAAAAAATGTTTTGTAGGTGATAGTATGAGAAATTACCACACTATATCAAGTCATCTCCAAATTCCATTATTTTTTGGTTTTCCCCACTGTCATCCCTTAAACAGTGAGTACCGAATAAGACTATAGACTGGCAATAGAAATCAGAAACTTGGGGAAAGAATCCAGCTCATTGGCAAAGTAATTAACTGTTTCCTAACACAGATAATACTGCAGTGGAGTGTAATTAATGGTGTTACACTTATTGCAACCAAGAAATATAATTTTCTGAAAATAACACATATGCTAAGAATCTAATCTCATTCTTTCTTACGGAGGAGCTACCTATAATAATAGTCACTCTGTCACTAACGCTGATTGCCCATGTGTCCAAGGAAAGATTAGATGCAGGTCATTAGATCAGCAGTTTATTACTTAATAACCTCAGTACCAAGTAAGCATAACTGTTTGGCAAAGTCAAGGAGTAGCAGAAATTGAGCAGCTTTTGCCCTTCTTAGGTCATATATCTTTCTAGACCATGTGCCTGACAATATGATTATATTTTTGCTATGAATGCTGAAGAAACAGAATTTGACTGCCGCTGTAAGCCTGTGGAAACACTAAATGATCCATGTTACATAACTATACTTTTAAATAGAATCCTTCCCTCTAGCCATAAAGGTACGGCAACACTAAATGATTCATGTCACCCAGTATCTTAGCCAGTTTGGGCTGCTATAAAAATTACCAAAGCTTATAAACAACAGAAATTTATACCTCGCAGTTCTGGAGGCTAGATGTCTAAGATCAGGGTGCTGCAGAGGTCAGGGTCTAATGAGAACCCTCTTCCAGTTCGTAGACACCCACCTTCCCCTTGTACCCTCACAGGGCAGGAAAAGTGCTAGAGAGCTCTCTGAGGTCTCTTTTATAAAAGACACCAATCCCCTCCATGAGGGGCCAACCCTCACAACCTAATCACCTCCCAAAGGCCCCACCTCCTCGTATTATTACACTGGGAGTTAGGATTTCAAAATATGCATTTTGGGGGATACATATCTTCAGTCCATAGGACTCTGCTATGCTTACTGTGGCAAGAGTGTGACTAAAGCCTATGTCGTATCATGCGGCCTGCTGGAGTCCAAGTGTCCTTTTGTAACGAGCATGTTAGACAGATGTGGACCCTCAGAGACTGATGGAAACAGTGTGCCAAGACCTGAAAATTTGTACAGGAACAAAGTGGAGCACAAATCAACGTTTTGACCACTTTGTATTATAAAATTTCATTTTGATTTTAGAAATGAAGGTCAGTGGTTATGTTAGGTAGCAGCTAGGAATGAGGGGCCAGAGGAAAAATAAAGGCAGGGCCCTCACCATTACAATCTAACAAATAACTTAATACAGGAGGTTATAATCAAAAGGATCATGTCTCTCCAATGAACTCAGCAGTCCTGAGCTCAGTTTGATAAGATGGCCAGGTGTCCTGAGCATCACAAGCAAACTGGCGCAGGAGAAAGGAGAGTCTTCGAGACTGTGCTGAGAGAAGGGGCTTCGGCAATGATCTCACTAAGATTGCTGGGTGTTCTGAACATCACAGAGGGGGTTGCACAGGAGGAAGAGGGGGATCTATGCTGGGAAGGGGGGCTCTGTAACATTTCACTAAGGGAAAGAACCTTCACTGACTGAGAAAGAAAGCCTTTGTATCTGTACATTATTCCCAAGGGGAAGAAGGAAGGGAACCCAGAAGCCAGCTGAGGTAAATGACCCCTGAACCCCAGCAGCCAGCATACTTAGATTAGCTAAGTACCCACTTGTAGCCTCGGCTCAAATGTATAGAACAAACTTACTAACAAGTTCACCAACAACTTTATTTTCTCTATGCATAGGGTATTGAGACTATCTGGATGCCTGCTTGCAGCTCTGTGTTCATGTGTGTTTCATAAACGAACTTCCTAAGTCATTTCTCCTACACATGTTGTGTCTTGCTTGAATTCTTCTTGTGCTGAGACAGGAACCAAGGTGGGGAAGGGAGGCCTCCTGACTCAGGTGTCTCTCTCCCCATCTATAACCGTTATGTTTGATAGAATTAAATATTGCCATGACTTGTCATAAAAGGAGACCAGAAAAGGAGCTGTTCTCTTCTTTTTCTTTGATGTTTTAAAAACATAATTTCCTTTTTCTCCACAACCTCTCAAGGAAACCTCATTCACTGCTGGTGGGAATATAAACTGGTACAGCCACTATGCAAAACAGTATGGTGGTTTTTAAAAAGTATTAAGAGTAACAGTCACCATATGATCTGGCATTCTGCCTCCTGGGTATCTACCAGAAAAACTCAGAAACATTTATTCGCAAAGACATATGCACCCCTATGTTCATGGCAGCATTATTCACCATGGTCAAGAGATGGAGACCACCAAAGTGTCCTTTGATAGAAAGCTGGATATAGTCCTGACTGGTGTGGTTCAGTGGATTGAGTGTCAGCCTATGAACAAAAAGGTCACTGGTTCAATTCCTAGTCAGGGCACATGCCTGGGTTGAGGGCCAGGTCCCCAATAGGGGGCGTGCGAGAGACAACCACATAGCAATGTTTCTCTTTCTCTCTTTCTCTCTCCCTTCCCCTCCGTCTGAAAAATAAATCTTAAAAGAAAGATAAAAATAAATAAAATCTGCATATATATTTATTTGTGTGTATATGCAATACATAATAATATGTATTATTATGTATTCACACATTATATACATAATGTGTGTGTGTACACACATGCACACATATACCAGAATACTACTTAGCTGTAAGAAAAGATGAAATACTGCCATATGTGACAACATGGATGAACCTTGAGAATATTATGCTGAGTGAAGTCAGTCAGAAAAACTAAGAACCATATCATTTCACTCGTATATGGGATATAAAACTGAAATTCATACACACAAACAGTATGGTGGTTACCAGAGGAAAGGGGGGTGAGGGGGTAGTAAAGGGTAAAGGGACCAAATATATGGTGATAAAGATGACTTAGGGTG
>PVKM010023139.1:0-21360 GCA_004027735.1 Carollia perspicillata | reverse complement strand
TATGAAATGTTAAGGGGACTTATCTAAGAAAAAGAAGATAAAAAACATGTATAGTAAAATGACAGCAAACTCACAATTACTAAGAAACACACCTAAAACAAAAACAGAAACAAACTAAGCAAACACCTAGAACAGGAACAGAACCACAGAAATGGAGATCACATGGAAGGTTATCAACAGGGGAGTGAGAGGAGGAGAGAGTGGGGAGAAGGTACAGAGAATAAGTAGCATAGATGGTGGGGAGAAAACAGACAGGGAGAGGGCAAGAGTAGTGTGGGAAATGTAGAAGCTAAAGAACTTATGACACATGGACATGAACTAAAGTGGGGGAATGTGGGTGGGAGGGGGTGTGCAGAATGGAAGGATGTGAAGGGGGAAAATGGGAGAACTGTAGTAGCATGATTAATAAAATACATTTAAAAAAAGAATTGTTGATCAACAGATAAAGAAGCACTAGAAAAATCACTGCTGGACTGCAACTCTTACCCAATTAACCTTAAAAAATAAAATCCCTTACATACCATTCTATCCAATTAACCTTTCACAAAACCTCTTACCCACCCTTTCTTCTTGTAAAAAGGTCAGCTTGAAAAGAGGTGTTAAGATGGTTTTTGAGGGTACATAACCAGCCATCTTCTCAGATCACTGGCCATCTGAGAAAAAAGAAAGAAAGCGAACACAATTGAGGAGGGGCTTGGGCATTGAAGTGTTTGTGATGATGGCAAACCTGGAGTGGAAAGAAAATTGAGTCAGGTGCCAATCACGAGGGGTGCCCGAATGCTGCGAATCTCACAGGAGCACAGGTGTTTGCATGGGAGGGCCAAAGGGTGGTCTGGGTGCCAGTGTAGGGAGCCATGAGAGGCTCGCTTGTGCAGAGCGTGGGTCCTTCCAAGAGAAATGGTGTTCTTAGAGAACCAGGTTCCAGCTGAGGCAGAGAAATGTTGGAAATGTTTATAAAAGCACTTAAGGGTGTGGGGAACGTGTTGGAAAGGAGGAGGGTAGTCGTGGGCAGGAGGAATCCACAGGTCAGCACTTCAGTGAGCAAATATTAATTGAGCAGTTACCGTTGCCAGGCACTGTGCTGGGCCCTGGATCCTGCAGCAGCAAACACTCCCTGCCCTCAAGATGCTTAGAGTCTGGTGGGCGACCTTAAAGGAGTGTGGAGATGACATTGGGGCGAAGGCAGGTGTGCGGAGGGTCTTGCATGCTGTGGGTGACCAAGGATGACAGAGTAAAGAGGGCACGGTTGGTTCTAGGGTCTTTAGGTTCTGATTTGTTTACTATGAATACTTCACTTGTTTACTTGCTTTTCTTTAGGGTTAACTCTGCCAGGTTTCCAATGAGAGCATTTTAACCTTCTGCCATTGACCTTATATATAAAGGCAGTATCGTGTAGATGTGAAGAGCTTGAATTTGGGCCATTCTTTCATTTATATGTTAAATATTCAAAAGAACATCTACAATGTGTCTGGCATTGGGGTGGGCCTGAGGCAAAAAACATCGTTTAGGATGTTAGTTGCACCATTTATTAGCTCTGCGACCTTGGGCAACTTACTCAAACCATCTTGGGTAAAACTGGGTTGTAGTTCATGAAGAGAATACAGGCATAGCTGTCGCCTGCGTGTGTCTGTTTTAAGTACAGTGCCCGACGCAGTGAGTGATAATAAATCATTAGGCTCAGTTTACCAAGCTTTTAAAATAAAAATGCTGCCATATTAATATCTCTGCGATTTTCTCCTATAATTTATCCCACTTAACTTCAGATGGCCAAAGTACGTAAGTTTGTGTGCCTCTGACAGCTAATTCCCTCACCCCAAATTTGGATTGCTTTAACATCGTAAGGAGATTTTGTGAGAGATGGAAGAGATTTCTTTGAAATGTAACATTCGTTAGCTTTTTAGATAAAAACAAAAGAGCAACTTCATTGTCCTCTAAAGTATATTTGTAGACTTATTTTGAAAAAAAATGGATCTGCCTTTTAAATTTTAACCTTTAATTTTAAACAGGTGTGGATAAATTTAGTTCCCACCCTCCCCCCTTCCGTGCTGTGAATCAGGTTGAACCACCTGCTTTTTGGAGCTGATGAGTAGAGAATGTTACTTTCACCGGGTTCTGAGGGCCCGACGATACATTGTACGCTAGCTGTTCATTTGATTATGTTTCTGATATTAAAAAAAGGCAATGGCACAACTAAACTCGGAAGAGCACGTTTAGGCCTTCTCTTTCTTTTACCAGCAGCAAGCAGGTGTCACCCGCTCCACCACCGCTGCCCTCTCTGCCGTCTTCAGTCTTGAGTTACTGAAACCAGGGAACGTTGATTCTGATGTCGCTGTTTTACACACGACAGTATAATTGAACGGCGGAAACCTCACAATACAGATTAGTGGTATACTGTTAATTCAGAATGGTAGAAAAGAGGAGCCTTTTGTTTGAAAGACTAGAGAACTTAAATAACGGTGTTTGTTAGACTTCTGTCAAGGAATTGTGAATACTGTCACTATTGACCTCCCATCAGAAAAGGTGGAACTGACCCTTTCCTTAGCTGTTTTAAAACAGGATTTCTAGTTACAGCTCCCTTTTAAAAACAGATGTGGGTAATTCAGTATGTTGTCCTTTGCATAACGCAGAGTAATAGGGAACCAGATGCAGAGTGTTTCAGAAAAAGTACATGGTTATGCTCTCAGGTCATTTTCAGAGCTGCATTTCAACAAGTTGCTGAGTGGTGATTTGCAGTGGAATTTGCAAATTCAAACTTACCACATCTATCTACTCTTGTGGCTTTTTAAAAATAAACTGCTACTTTCAAGTTATCTATTTATTTGGTATTTTAACTTTATGCAGATTTCGTGGACTTTTAGGGTCTTGCTTTTCTTCAGTGCATTTATATGGAGGGGAGGATTTAACCTGTTTTAAGTTCACTTCTTAGAGTTGAAAATAGATCTTGGAATTAGAATAATGATACAGCTTTTTGGAGCTGATTACTAGAGAACATATTAGGCAGAATAAGATTTTTATTGATTAACATATAAGCATATTGTATTACGTAGGCCGTTTTACATCAGAAGTTTAGTGACATTAAAAACTTCTTCAGTTCAATAACTTTTTAGGAGGGAATCTTGATGTGAAACTGTATAGTGGGTCGGACTGCAGTCTCTTTCTTGGACGGTGCTGCAGGAGCGTGTAGGTGCAGGAGCGTCGCACTGCGTTTCTCTCATCCTGGACAAAGGTTCTGAGGCAGCCTGTGAAAAAATCCTGATAAGAGATATGAACCGTGTCAGAAATTTTGTTAATTTGAGCAACGATTGATTCAAATTGGGTGGCATTCTATCTAGCAGATAGAAAGGAGTTCCGAGATGCACAGACTGAGAGACTATAGACAGAAAGGAGTGGGAACAAGGAAGTTGTGGCAGGCAGAAGGCGGTCTGGGTATCAGAAGGTTGCTTTATTTCAGGGGATGGCAGGGATCAGTTAGGCAGATTCCCTAATTAGTACTGATCAGGTGGTTTCCGATGGGCTGCTTTTTCTTTTCTGGGAAAGCTGAAACTAATTAAGTCAAGTCTCAGGTTGGTGATTTGGGGCTTAGCAGCAACTTCATTCTGGGCCTGTTGTCTTGTTTTGTTTTTTTCAACTGTCCCTAATGTTTTCCATGAATTTATAACTCCCAAAGCTTTGTTCTTTCTCTTTCATCAAAGAATAAGTTTCTTTAACAGGGGAGTAGCTCAGAAGTTTGACTAGGAATGGGTTGTTTAGGTGGTGGCCTCAGCCTGGTTTGGGGAAGTAGGTGATGATGATGGAGACCCTGACCTGTCTGCAGGGGACTGGACTGTGTGCCAGGCACCGCTGCTCGGGTTCACTTTCCCCATGACAGCCCCTGAGAATCCCTAGTGCTGTCTGTAAAGGGGGTTTTCTTACTACCGTCATTTTACAGGTGTGGAAGCTGAGGCACAAAGCGTGTAATTATGCCCATAGTCATTTTGATTTTTAACAGTATTTATGCTTTAAAATGGAATCAGACTAGTTTTAACTGTTAAATGGTAGAACTATAAAAATCTTGGATACTTCATAGCCAAATCATGAAGTTGTTAACGAGGATTCTGCAGGGCACTAAATCAAGTGACTTCTGGTTATTTTTCCCTGTTATAATTATCATCCTGAATTTTGAAAACGTATTAAATATTTCATATGCTAAATTCCAACAAAGTAGAGGAAAAGCAGTTGTTAGAGTAATTTCTGGTACCAGCATTGCTTTTTCTACACATACTCTTCTAGATGAAGTATTTAAATTGTTGTTTAATAAAACCCAAGGTGTTCTTTATGTTTTAATCAATTCATCATTCAAATTTTCAGTGCCCCAAACTAAGAGATAGTTTATATTGTAATGCTTTTAGTAACAGTCGGTCTGAGTAATTCAGGTATTTTCAGGTATCAGGAAAGGCCTGTTAGGAAGGAAATTCTCGCCCTGAGCTGGCGCGGTGCGTGCGGCCGTGCTGCCTGCCGCCTCGGTTCCGAGGCCGTCCTTGTACACAGTGCGTAGAGAGCAGTTTCTGGTATGATCTGTGCTCTGCATATGCCCCTTGGCATTACGGTTCAGATTAAGTTTGATCTGAATTTAAACATGATCTCCTTCCCTTTTCAGCTAGAAATCTGGAAATACTACATTGCTACCCAAATTAGTGGATAAATATTTACAGATATTGTCAACCAAGTACCATTTGTTTATACATGGAATTAACTATATTTCTGGAAATGGTTTGCCTTCAGTTTAGTCAGGTTTATTATTTCTCTTTGTTTCTCCCTAGAGAGGGGGAAAAAACCTTAATATTGGGAAAATTCAATTTAATTTATATTGTAGTAACTACCATTTATATACTTCCAATGTCTGCAAATCAACCAAAGATGTTGCATGTATTCCTAAGGAAGATGCAGAGAACTGCGTAAGCCATGTTTGCTTGGTTTGCAGAATTGTATTATTAAATACGAACTCTTGCAATTATGGATCCTATACAAATAAAGAAATCTAGTTATCCAGTTGTATCAGTTTGTACAAATTAGAAACCGATGAGACTGGCACTCTAGGCAATCTGAAAGCAGTCCGTGGGGTGCTCTGCGGTGACTTACGAGAGGGGCCGGAGGAGGTGTAGGTGTGGATGGAGGGAGCGACAGGAAGTGGAGGCTGGCTTGCTTCCTCCACCTTAATTCTGAGTCGTCTTCACTTCCCCGATAAAGACCGTTTTAATGGGGAGCCATGTCTCCCACTACGTGTTAAGTTCAGCTGTGACAGTTTTTCTACAGTGGAATCTTCGTGAGTCAGTGTCCGTGTTTTTTGTAGTTGTGATCCATGTGCTCTGTCTTTTATGTCACTTAAACACCTTTTATGGTAAAATTGGTGCATGCTCACGGTAAAGAGTTCAGACAGTACAGAGATGTACAAAGTGAAAACTGAAGGTGCTTGTTCCTTCCATCGTTCCCAGTCCTAGTTCTGGAGAGAACCGTAATTAAAGGTTTCTGGGGGACTTTCCTGGACATTTCAATACATACTCATATTTAGGTGGAATTAAAATTATATACAACTTTGCATATTGCCTGTTTCACTTAATAGCATGTCCTGTGCTACTTTCATGCCCCTCACAGCTAGGGGCACCTAATTCTTATTTTAATGCTGAATGTTAGTCCTTCGTATGGATGCATTAAAATTTTAAACAAGGTTATTCAAATTTTAGGGACATTTATCTTTGCATAATTGTGCAAGTAGATTTAAAGGATTATTTGTAGGAGTAGAATTGCTTATGAAAGCTATGAGCTGTAAAATTTGAATAGGCATTGTCAAATTGCCCTCTAAATAGTATACTAATTAATATTTTTATCTTATTTGTAACATAGTATAAAGCATTCAGCATTACAGAATTTTTAAATGTGTATCAATTCATTGGGTCAATTATGTTTTAGGTACCTTTTAAAAAAAATTTGAGTGAGGCTTGGCATCTTTTCATTGTTGTTGACTCTTTGTATTTATTTTTCCTTTGAACTGTCTATTCAATTTTTTTTTTCCTTTACTGATTTGTTAAATGTTTGAACTCTGAAGTCAGATCATTTTGGGTTCAAATTTGAGGCTTGTCACTCACTAGTTGTTTGACCTTGAGGGTTATTTAGTCTTTTCGAGCTTCAGTTTATTACGTGTAAAATGTGGTGTTGCTTCCTCATGCAGTATTGTTAATTGATTAATAAAATAATCAATGTAAAATGTTTAACATATTTGTATAGTAAGACTAATATATGTTTGCTAGTTTCATTACTAATGTTAGTAAGATTTTTTAAAAATTAAGAACAGAATTTGTCAAATGCCTTTCTAGCATCATCTGATCATTTAGTTTTTCTCTTTTAACACAATGATATAAGTTGTATTAATAGATTTTGTAATACTGAACTATACTTATCCTTCTAGAATAAACTGTGCTTGGTCCTAATATTTATTATTAATTGTGTTCTTGAGATATGTAACACATATCAGCTTATTTTAGTACAGATCAAAACACATTTTAAACAGAATCAAACTGAGAATTTTAGGTATATTTCAGATGTATCACTGAATGTGCTTTCCTGTTTTAGGTGAATAATGAGAATCACAGCTAGGGGTCATCAAACTAGAAGCTGTTGCTTCAAGCACCTACTGACCCCAGCAAGAGGCATGAGATGTCCTAGTCAATGTATATAACAAGCAGCCATTGTCCATCCATACTTTTATGTCAGCTGAGATTTTATATATGTGCCTCTTAAAAATAAGAGTCTTAAAATAAGAGTCACAATGTAGTTTTATAAAATTGCAATAAAACTTTTAACGCATAGGAAAGTCTTACATGTTCTGAATTTGTGTCTTTTTAAGGATTTATGTACCTCCACAATAGTATATTATTTTGAGTATTCAAATTCTGCTATTAAGATTGATTTTATAGGGAATCTAGTGGAGAAATGAAATAAATACATTAAGAACATTTGTGTAAAGTACTTCTCATGATTTTTGTTCCTAAAACCATTCGCATTCATCAAATACTGATTTCTTTCTTAATTGTTCCTTTTTAATTTCAGAAGTACTAAGGGTACTAGAAATGTGATGTGCATAGTAAAGATATTTTACATTGTATGCAAACGTATAAGTATAATTAGAACCTGGAATACCAATGAGAAACACTTTGAATAATCCTAATAACCGCCATTTATGGAGGGCTTACCATGAACCAGGAACTGTTCTTTACATGAATGCTTTATATATATAAATCCATTTTATTCTTAAAGTACTTCTACACAAGTACTGTTATTGTTCTAATACTACAGGCAAAGAAACCGATACACAAAGAGGTAGTCCATGCCCCAGGTAACAGCAACAGAATGGCAGGGATAGGTTGCAAATCCAGGCTTTCTGTCTATAGAACCTGTGCTATTTTAAATACTTCAATCTACTGACAGAGATGGAATTGCTTTCAAGAAATATTCACTGAGTGCCTACAGTGTATGGGAATTCTTAATTGTACATCTGGGACAGTGCCGTGGTGTGGTGAGTAAGACACAAGCTCCCTGCTGTCATGAGGTGTACATTCTTCTGGAAACAGAAAAAATATCAATAAAAATGTGAATTTATAGCTTCTCAAGGTTTTTCATAATGATGAATGTTTTTCACCTTTTCTTCATTTACTCCGTTGGGTTATGAATTCCTCCCTTGGCCATCAGTGATATGCTGTGTTTTTGTGTAAACCCCGGAGATTGGGCTGTGTAAGGAGAAATTCCTCTACTTTGTGAAGACCTGGGTGAGGATGTGTTAGCTGTGTGTGAAATCGGAGCCTTTGTGTCTTCATTTATAAGCTGGGCATGGAGTGCCCTACCCCTTGAGGTGGTGGTTCGGATTAAATACACACAGGCTCCTAGCACAGTGCTTGACATAGAAGAGGCTGATTTATTGGTTTCCTCCCTTCTCTACATTTTCTAGTCATAATTTTTAGCAAAAGATGTAAATGCAAATAGAGGGACTACATAGAATTGCCTATAAATGATTATTTCCCAAGAAAATGCTGTGGTTTTTCCTAACTTACATACTTTTTGTTTCAAATTCTCATTTAGGCATATGTTGAAAACAGTTGATATTTTCAGGATATCTGAAAATTTTGGGTTGGCCAAAAAGTTCATCTGGGATTTGGAGTTCCGGCCAAGATGGAGGCATAGGTAGAAATGCTTTGTTTCCTGGCACAAAGGAAGAACAACAACCAATTTAAAAACAGCAAACAGTCACAACTGCCATAAAATCAAACTGCATGGAACTCCTTAGGGGTGGAGACAGGCAGCCGGGTGGAGAGGACCTGTGGCGAGGCGGCAGACTGGGTGAGGTGGGGTTGGCTGACAGGGAAACTAAAGACTCAAAACCTGTAGCTGTGAAATACTGTGGGGGTTGCAGAGGTGTGAGACATTCTCAGTCTCACAGGAGAGTGTGTTGGAAAGTGGGGCTAGGATAGAGTGAGTGAGTCGCATTGTTCCCTCTCTGACCCTGCCCCCACAGACAGCACAACGATGTAGTAAAGAAATGCAGGTTTCCCTGCCCTAGGAAATACTTAAGGGTCTGCCCCTTACCACGTAACAGGTGTGCCAAGACAGAGAAATATGGCCCAAATGAAAGAGGTCAAAACTCCAGAAAAAGAGTGAAGCAGCAAGGAGACAGAGCAGATGCAGAGTTAAAAACACTGGTAATCAGGATGCTCACAGAATTCATTGAGCTCAATCCCTAATGAAGGAAGACATGAAAGCTATACAAAGTGAAATAAAGGCAAATATACAGGGAACCAACAGTGAAGGGAAGGAAACCATGACTCAGATCAGTGATTTGGAACAAAAGGAAGAAATAAACATCCAACTGGAACAGAATGAAGCAACAAGAATTCAAAAAGATGAGAGTCTGAGGAACCTCCCGGACAACTTTAAATGTTCCAACATCTGAATCATAGGGGTGCCAGAAGGGGAAGAGGAAGAGCAAGAAATTTAAAACTTATTTGAACAAATAATGAAAGGAGACCTACCCCTATCTGGTGAAGGAACTAAACTTCCAGGAAGCCCAGAGAGTCCCAAAGAAATTGGACCCTAAGAGGAACACATCAAAGCACATCATAATTAAGTTATCCAAGATTAAAGATAAGGAAAGAATCTTAAAAGCAGCAAGAGGATAGGAGTTACCTACAAAGGAGTTCCCATAAGACTATCAGCTGATTTCTGAAAAGAAACTCTATAGGCAAGAAGGGGCTGAAAAGAAGTATTTGAAGTCATGAAAGGCAAGGACCTACATCCAAGATTATTCTATCCAGCCAAGCTATCATTTAGAATGGAAGGGCAGATAAAGTGCTTTCTAGATAAAGTAAAAGAGTTCATCATCACCAAGCCGTTACTATATGAAGTTTTAAAGGGATTTATCAAAGAAATAAAAAAGATAAAAAACTATGAATATTAAAATGACAGCAAACTCATAACTATCAACAGCTGAGCCTAAAAAACAAAAACTAAGCGAACAACTAAAATAGGAACAGAATCACAGAAATGGAGATTACATGGAGGGTTTTCAGTGGGGAGGGGAAGAAAGGTACAGGATATAAGAAGCATAATTGGTAGGCAGAAAATAGACAGTGGGGGGGGGGTTAGAATAGTGCAGGAAGTGGAGAAGCCACAGATATGTGTGACCGATGGACATGAACTAAGGGGGGGAATGTAGGAGAGTGGGGATTGCAGGGCAGAGTGGGGGTAAAGGGGAGAAAAAAATTGGGACAACTGTAATAGCATAATCAATAAAATATACTTAAAAAATAAAAAGTCTTTTTTTTCTGTTAGGTGGTTCTAGTAGGGCTTAGTTGTCCTTAATTTCACTCAGAACAATTTTGTTAGATTGAATTTTGACAGCTGTCATATCAGTATGCATTAAAAAAACTTACCAAATTGTTAAATTTTTGTGTAGCTGTTTTAATGTTGAAGATGGAAGAAAATAAGTGAGATTTTTGGCATAGTATGCTTTATTATTTCAAGAAAGTTAAAAACAAGTGAAATGCAAAAAAAGATTTGTGCAGTGTATGGAGAAGGTTCTGTGACTGATTAAATGTGTCAAAAGTGGTTTGTGAAGTTTTGTGCCAGAGTGTTCTCACTGGACAATGCTCCACGGTTGGGTAGACCAGTTGAAGTTGATAGTCATCAAATCAAAACATTGATTGAAATAAGCCAGGATGTGAAAGACAAATACCGTATGATCTCACCTATTTAAGTGGGACACAATCAACAAAACAGAAGTAAGAACACTATAACCAGAGACATTAAAATCAAGAACAAACTGACAGTAACCGGAGGGGAGGGAGGAGGGCAGTAATGGGGGAAAGAAGGGGGAAGGTCATCAAGGAACATGTGTAAAAGACCCATGGACAACGCCAAAGGGGTGGCAGACTGAGGATGGGAGGTGGGGGAAAGTGGAGCAGGAAAATGGAGACAACAACTGTACTTAAACAACAATAAAAATAAAAAGTAAAGACATTGATTGAGAACAGTCAACATCATACCATGCAGGAGATAGCCGACATTCAAAATATTCAAATCAATAAAGTTATTGGTGAAAATGAAAAATGTGTCTCTTACTTTACAGGAAAAACTAAACATAACTTTTTGGCCAACCCAGTATTAATCATAAAAATATCTTTTTGAAAGAGTTAAGTACAAAAAATGCATCACAGCAGACTGGTTTCTCAAATTTTCCTTGAATGACGTTGGTATATTACATTTCTGTTCTAGAATTCAGTTCTTTATTTCATACCCTAAAAGTAATTTGTTATTTTGGTATTAGTTTAAAAATGATATTGCTTTTTATTTGATTATACTTATTAATATCCACATTTGGTTCATTAGAAACATTTTTATTAAACTATTTAGTAACTGAGTATAATGTGATAGTTTTTATTGTCCTGTGGTGAGTTCTTGATAGAAACCATATCTGTTAATTGAATTATTATTGTGTACAGTTAATAACCTTGGCCCTGTATCTAGTCTGTCAGTGGGTTAAGGCTGTCTTTTATTTTCTTTCTGTTGTCACCAAAACAACGACCATACACACAGATTGCTGTAGTTATGCTATGTGATCTCTCTTGCTTTAGTCTTCCTCTTTTTTTCTAATTCATTTGGTACATTTCTGTCATTCTACATGTCACACAAGGTAAAGTCTATATATTTTAAATCAGTATTCAACTCAAGACCCTGAAGAACCTAACTCAGCTACTCTAGAACACTGTACAGGGTGGGGCAAAAGTAGGTTTACAGTTGTGAGTACGTGAAACAGAGTTCATGTTTGTATTATTATTTATTAGTCATTGCATATTTTCTGTATGAACAAGTGTAAGCCTACTTTTACCCCACCCTGTAATCTGTTATCCCTGACAAAAACCTTGCCATCCACCCGTGCTGTGGCTGCCTGCTGTATTCTGAATATTCTTGAATTGAAAATATATGTCATCCTTCTGTCACCTTCTTGAATACGGTACCATTATTATGCCCATTTTATAGACCATGAGACTGAGGCACAGATAAGTTAAGTAACTGGTCCAAAGCCCCTCAGTTTCTCTGGAGTGCAGTCAAAGTTTGTTTCCTCCTGATGTGGGCTTTTTGCACAGCCTTTTTAGGGGCTACAGCCCCCCTCAGATGTCATCTTGAATGAGAATCTGTGGAGTGACTCAGTTCTTCAGTGAGTGACACATGACACCTGTTCATGTGGGTTAGCTATTTACATAGGGGATAATGCCCCTCTTAGGAGGTCGTGTTTCAACTGACGTCATGTTTATTGGAATCGAGTCTGCTAGCTGATTCTTAGTTTAGACCAGCTGCCCCCTGAGTTTCCTTTCCAGCCTGGGGGGCATCTGCAGTCTACCCAGCACATTGGGAATAAGTGGGGAGCAGGGCGTGGTTGGGGGAAGTATTCCTGGAGATTCCATGGGCAAAAGCCTGGAGCTTACTCTCATTCATAGGAAAGTATGAATGTGTGTTTATTCGACTTCATCATTATATGTTTGAACTTAAGCCACGTATATCAATATATTTTTCAAGGTTTATTCCTCATGTGATTCCTATACAGCTGACTTTTAGTTATTTAATCGTAGCAACTTGATCAGGTAGTTCATAATAGCCACACTTTACAGATAGAAAAAAATTGAGATTCCTAATGCTTAGTAATACACAAAGGTCACACAGTTAATAAGAGCTGAGATATGCCTCACTGTCTCTGAATCCTGTGCTGTTTTCCCTACACTGTATATCTGTACTCTCTGTATAATAACCACATAAAGTAGTTTATACTACTGCTTTAACAAATGAATCAATCTCTCTAACCAGATTATAAGCTAGTAGAGTGCAAGGAGTCTGTTTAGTACCTAGTACTTGCATCTGTCATGAGCACCAAGCACAGCTTTACAAACAGGAAGGTAGCGTTATTTTCATGTGTTGGTTTCACTGAAGCTGGAGGCATTTTGCATTTGATGAAACAGAATTTTAATAGTGAACAAATGAGGTGTTTGCAGGATGCATGTATCATTTTCATAAAAACAGTAAAGCTATTTTTAAAAAAACACCAGTCCATGGAGCATAAAAACTCAGTTGTAGACCTAAGCCCACTGTTATTTGTTCTGCAAGATAGCAAAATTTGGTGGCAGAGAATATTTTCAATTTGATGGAGAACGTTTATCATTTTTACATTCTCTGATACCACAGTTGAACAGTTGTGGGTACTCTTGTGAGAACCACATGGTCTCCAAGTTATATGCCATCCACTTTTATTGTTAGAATTTCATTGAATAGACCCTAGAGTTTCAACTTATTTGCAAATACCACTTCCTTATCAATGATTGCTCTGTAGTTTTATTCTGTAGTTATTTTGGTAATTGGATGAACCTTTGTTATGTTGTTTTCCATGTTGTCCTGATCTTTTTGAACCAGTGTTTCCCTTAATTTCTGATGTCTCCTTGGTTGGGAGTTACTGAAACACATTGAAATTAATTAAATGAAACTGAAAACTATTTTGAAATGTTGAGGGTGGAGGACAGGCAGGAATGCAGCTGGGTCTGAAGAGCGGCTGCACTGTTAGGGATCTCTCCGTCTCTCCCCTCTACTTCTCTGTCTTGTTGCAGGCTGCTCTCCCCATACAGTGAGGAATGTGACCACCATAGCTCCACACTCTACAGCAGCCACCAGGAGGAGGCTGGCCTGACATTCCCTCTGATTCAGGCCTCCCCAGATCCCGGCAAAGGCTTCTGAGTAGCCTAGCCATTCTGGACCCACCTGGACGTTGGCTCGTTTGCCCTGCTGTGACACAGGGCTCAGAAACCCCACCTCCCATGGGACTGATTTTATTGACCCGTTTTGATTATTGGAATCGAGTCTGCTAGCTCATTCTTAGTTTAGACCAGCTGCCCCCTGAGTTTCCTTTCCAACTGCAGTCTACCCAGCACATTTGTAAGTCAGAGGGCCAACAAGCCCTGAGCTCTGCGTAGGACAGAAACTCGGGTATCTTGTTTTACCAACTGTGTGTACTGCTGCATGCGACCTATTTGGGTGAGTCTTTTTCTATTGAGAAAAATTACCATTTTATGATAGAATAATACTTTATACATAGAATGACAATAAAAATGCCAAATGTTGCTTCTCTTCAAAAGAATGGATTTATTACCTTACATATCAATTTATCTATAGCTACTAAAGGAAAAAGCCCCGAAGGAGAAATAATACTTTACAAGAAATAATACTTTACATTCATCCCACAAATTTTAAAAGATAAAGTGGGAGACTAAAGGTCACTGTAATTTTCTTCTTACAAACTCTTTTTTGATCTTATTTCTTCAGAACATTGACAGCCGCCAACCACCTGGTGCTCTCATACTATGCAGAATTACTGCATTTAAAATCAGATTGGATGTTTTTTCTACACTTGCGAGTGTTTTTAATTTGTAAGAGGATAACTTTTTTGTGCTAAAATGTTTGTTTTGGGAATGTTTCTGATAACTGTAGAAGAGATGGCTGTATATCTGGTTGGTTATGCTATCACTTCAGTTAAATTTAAAAACCACTTATCGTTAACTCACTACATGCAAGGCTATCGTTGCATACTGTGAGACTGCTGAAGAGGAGGAAGGTGTATCTGTGCCCAAGCCCCTGGAAGAGCTGACTGTGTACTCAGGGCTGTCTTACGAGAGAGTTGTAGGATAGCGCTGCCGTGTTGGGTCATGGTCAGTGACACCCACTCTGAGCCCACTGTACACGTTCTACGGAGAGCCCCGGTGCAAAGGAGCAGAGAGACATTCCACTTGGTGAGTTTGCGCCTTCAGCGGGTAAGGGGAGATGTGAATCTACCGTTCCTGCTGGCCTGCTCAGTTCCTGCGTGCCTCTCAGAGTATGAGCATTCTTAGTGTTGGAAGGTATCCGATTTCCACACGTGTGCCTTCTAAATGTAAGCCAGCAACAACTTCCAGTGATCACCAGAAGAAAAAGCAGTCAGTCCTACTGCTGGAGGGAAAACCCGTTGTTGTGTACTTATCGTGGGGCTTTAGAACCATTTTCCAGCAGTGGCTTCCCATGGGATTTTCAAGAGTAACATGGACTATTGGAGATTTCTGCCTCCTATATTGTATTTAGAATTTGCCCTCACATAATACATGATTGCACTGAGGTAAATATACAAGTAAGGTACATTTCTGTTGCTGCATAAAAGGAAGCATGTAATTCTAACTTTTGTGCTTGGGGAAAGTGTCAGGGAGGATATGGCATTTATGCAGAGCTTTGGGAGAAGAGTCAGATTTTGATGGGGGGTTAGGAATAGAAGGGATACATTTCCTGTTGAGCAAATCACATGAAATAATACTCTGTTGAGGGAATAGTGAGTAGTCTGATAAGGTTAGAAATTTATGGGCTTTATTACAATAGGAGGAGAGTATCAAAAAATAGGTTTGAATCATCATGGGAGACCCTTGAAAGTGTTCTCAAGAATTTGGATTTTATTCTTTGCGTTGTGGGAAGCATTAGAAACTTCTGGTCAGAGATGTACCATGACCAGGAATGGTCTGGATGGAATCCAGGAAGGTCCTTATTATTCTCCATATCTCTTTTACCTTCCCGTCACGCAGGAACAAACCGAGAAGATGTGATCTGTTTCTGGGCATAGCCATATGCATCCATCAGACCACCTCATTAAGGTGTGTGAACTAGGAGGAAGTGAGGCGGGTAGTGTTAGACTGTCTGCTCACTGTGCTATTATTATTTTTTAAGATTTTATTTTATTTTATTTTTAGAGAGAGGGGAAGGTAGGGAGAAAGAGAGGGAGAGAAACATCATTGTGTGGTTGCCTCTCACCTACCCCCTACTAGGGACCTGGCCCACAACCCAGGCATGTGCCCCAACTGGGAATCAAACCAGTGACCCTTTGGTTCACAGGCCTGCAATCAATCCACTGAGCCACACCAGCCAGGGCTGTTTATTAACATATGCATTATATGTTTATAAACCCAACCATTTAGTGGTATAATTATTGCTTTATGCAGTCTTGTCCTTTAGAGTAAAAATTAAGAGAAAAAGCAAAAAATATGTGTTTATACAGTCTTATATTTACCTTTTATTTCCTGCCAGTTGAAGTTCACATCTGGTGTCATCACCTTTCAGCCTCAAGAACTTCCCTTAGTATTTCTTTTTTTAAAAAAATGTTGTAAGCTGTATGTCTTTTAAAATTTTATTTATTTATTTTTTAGACAGAGAGAAGGAATGGAGAGAAACATCAGTTTGAGAAAGAAAGATCAATCAGCTGCCTCTCACACACACTCTGACTAGGGACCAAACATGCAACCCAGGCATGCTCCCTGACCGGGAATTGAACTGATGACCCTTTGTTCTGCAGGACTACTCGCAACCAACTGAGCCACACTGGTCAGGGCTTCTTTAATACTTCTTATAGGGCACATCTGCTAGCAACAAATTCTCTCAGTCTTTGTTTATCAGAGAATAAATGTATTTCACTTTCATTTCTAAAGGGTCATTTTGCTGCATATAGAATTCTTAGGAGACATTTTTCTTTCAGGAATTTGAATATGTCATTAATGCCTTCTGATTTCCGTTGTTTCTGATGAGAAGTTAACCATTGACTGTTTTATTGTTCCCTTGTATAATCTTTTTTTTCTGTTTTGATGATTTTCTTTGTTTTTTACTTAACAATTTGACTAAAATGTGCCTAAATATGGAATTCTTTGTGTTTATTCTAGGTTAAGGTTCATTGAGTTTCTTCAATCTGTAAATTGGTGTTTAATATAAAATTGGTAATTTTTCGACCATTATTTCTTCCCATTTTCCCAGTTCTTGATACAGAGCTCCTTAAAACCTCGTAATTTTCTTTTTAAAAAAAGATTTCATTTATTTATCTTTAGAGGGTAAGGGAAGGAGAAAGTGAAAGAAACATCAATGTATGGTTACCTCTCGTGCGTCCCCTGCTGGGAACTGGCCTGCAACCCAGGCATGTGCCCTGACTGGGAATTGAACCGAGGTTGTTTGGTTTGCAGGCCCACACTCAGTCCACTGAGCTACACCAGCCAGGGCTCTACATTAGTTTTTTGATTCACTCATTTAGTGATGTGCACTTGGGTTGCTTCTAGCACTTGGCTATTGTAAATTGTGCTGCTATGAACATTGGGGTGCCTAGGTTCTTTTGGAATGGTGTTTCAGGGTTCTTAGGATATAATCCTAGCAGTGGAACTGCTGGGTCAAAAGGCAGTTCCGTTTTTAGTTTTCTGAGGAAATTCCATACTGTTTTCCATAGTGGTTGTACCGTCTGCAATCCCACCAACAGTGCACTAGGGTTCCCTTTCCTCCACAACCTCTCCAACATTTGTTTGTTGATTTCTCTATGATGGCCATTGTGACCAGCGTGAAGTGGTATTTCGTTGTGGTTTTAATTTGCATATCTCTGATGTTTAGCCACGCTGAGCTAAACATCATGTGTCTCTGGATCCTCTGTATGTTTTCGTTGGAGAAGTATCTGTTCAAGTCCTTTGCTTATTTTTAAATTGGGTTGCTTGTCTTAGAGTAGATTTGTGTGAGTTCTTGATATATTTTGGAGATCAAACCCTTGTCCGAGATATCATTGGCAAATATGTTTTCCTATACGGTAGGTTCTCTTTTCATTTTAATGCTGTTTTCTTTAGCCATGCAGAAGCTTTTTATTTTTATGAGATCCCATTTGTTTATTCTTTCCTTGATGTCCCTTGCTCTACGGGACATATCATAGAAAATATTGCTGCATGGAATATCTGAGATTTTCCTGCCTATATTTTCCTCTAGGACTTTAATGGTGTCATGACAGATACTTAAATCTTTTATCCATCTTGAATTTTTTTGTGTGTATGGTGTAAGTTGGTGCTTGAGTTTCATATTTTTGCATGTAGCTATCCAGCTCTCCCAACACCATTTGTTGAAGAGGATGTTTGTACTCCCATTTTGTGCTGCTGCCTCCTTTGTCAAATATTAATTGACCGTAGAGACTTGGGTTTATTTTTGGGCTCTCTATTCTTCATATTTTTATCTTCTTTTTCTTAGATAAATATCTTTAACATTTCATATAATAAGGACTGTGTGATGATGAACTCCTTTAACTTGACCTTATCTGGGAAGCACTTTATCTGCCCTTCCATTCTACATGAAAGCTTTGCTGGATAGAATAACGTTGGATGTAGATCCTTGGCTTTCATGACTTGGAATACTTCTTTCCAGCCTCTTCTTGCCTGTAAGGTTTCTTTTGAGAAATCAGCTCATAGTCTTATGGGAACTCCTTTGTAGGTAACTGTCGCCGTTTCTCTCGCTGCTTTTAAGATTCTCTCCTCATCTTTAATCTTGGGTAATGTAATTATGATGTGCCTTGGTGTGTGCTTCCTTGAGTCCAACTTCTTTGGGACTCTCTGAGTTTCCTGGACTTCCTGGAAGTCTATTTCCTTTGCCAGATTGGGGAAGTTCTCCTTCATTATGTTTTCAAATGCATTTTCAATTTCTTGCTCTTCCTCTTCTCCTTCTGGCACCCTGTGATTCAGATGTTGGAATGTTTAAGGTTGTCCCGGAGGCTCCTAAGCCTCTCCCAATTTTTTTGAATTCTTGTTCCTTCATTCCATTATAGTTGAAAGTTTCTTTCTTCCTTTTGCTCCAAACCATTGATTTGAGTCCCGGTTTCCTTCCCATCACTGGTGATTCCCTGTGCATTTTCTTTTATTTCACTTTTTAAAGCCTTCACTTTTTCCTCTATTTTGTGACCATATTCAACCATTTCTGTGAGCATCCTGATTACCAGTGTTTTGAACTGTGCATCTGATAGATTGGCTATCTATTCATTGCTTAGTTGTATTTTTTCTGGAGCTCTGATCTGTTCTTTCATTCGGGCCTTTTTTTTTTGGTCTCAGGGCACCTGTTACATAGTAAGGGGTGGAGCTTTAGGCGTTCATCAGTCAGGGCAACCTACGTTGCTGCATTGTGGTGCTGTATGTAGGGGGCAGGGGTCTGAGAGGGAACAATGCTGCTTGCCCAGCTTGCACTAGCTTTCAGTCACTTTCCCCACTACCCACAAGTAAATTGAGCCCTTCTGGTGTTGATTCCCAGGTGGGTGGTTTTATGTACACTCTAGGTCCCTGTAGGTCTCTCCAACGATCTCTCCTGTGAGGCTGGGAGCTTCTCCTGCAGTCTGAAGCCCCACAGGTGTTTTCAGTGAGAGGTTTTGAGGCTTTATTTCCCCGTACAGGAAGCCTGGGTTGTGCGGTCTGTCTCGCTCCCCAGTTGTTCCTCTGGGTTTATCTGCATGCGAATATAGGACCGCCTGCTCCACCAGCTGCCACCTTGCCTTGTCCTCCAGCTGCTGCCTTGCTGAGAGTCCTCTCCACCCTGGCTGCCCATCTCCGCCCCTCCTACCGGTCTGGATGAATGTTTCTTCTTTAACTCCTAGGTTGTCAGACTTCCATACAGTTTGATTTCCTGGCAGTTCTGGTTATTTTTTGTTTTTATTTTTTTTTGTTGTCCTTCTTTTGGTTGTGTGAGGATGCACAGTGTATCTACCTGTGCCTGCGTCTTGGCTGGAAGTCCAGTAAATCTCCTGTAGTGAGGTGTTTGTTAAGGTCTTGCCCCATTTTAAAAATCAGGTTGTTTGCCTTCTTGTTGTTGAGGGTTAAGTGTTTGTGTATTTTAGGTCCTTTATCGGATGCGCTCTTTTGCAAATATTTTCTCCTAGTCTGTGGTTGTCTTCTCATTCTTTTGATATTATTTGCAGAGCAGAAGTTTTTAATTTTAATGAAGTTGAACTTAGCATTTTTTAAAATTTTGTTTTTATTTTTGATTTTAGAGAGAGGAGAAGGGAGGGAGAAAGAGAGGGAGAGAAACGTCGGTTGGTTGCCTTTCATACACACCCTGACCAGAGACTGAACCTGCAACCCATGTATGTGCCCTGATTGGGAATTGAACAAGTGACCTTTTAATTTGCAGGATGATGCCCAACCAACTGAGCCACACCAGCCTGGGCAGCTTATCAACCATTTTGCTTAAAGTTCTCCATGTTCCAGAGCAGGACTTCACATGTGTTCAGCACTGCCCTGAGGCAGCAAGATATGTTAGTCACTTTTTTTCCATTGTATTTTTTTCCATTACCATTTACCCCCCTTATACCCTCTCCCCCCAGCAATCGCCACACTGTTGTTCATGTCCATGAGTCCTTTTTCCTTTTAGCTCAATCTCTTCACCCCCTAACTCCCTCCATCATAGCTGTCATCCTCCCCTCTATCTATGAGTCTGTTTCTATTTTGTTCGTTAGTTTGGTTTGTTCATTACATTCCACATATGAGTGAAATCAAATGGCATTTGTCTTTCTTTGACTGGCTTATTTCACTTAGCATAATGTTCTCCAGGTCCATCCATGCTATCGCAAAGGGTAAAATTTTCTGCTTTGTTATGGCCAAGTAGTATTCCACTGTGTAAATGTCCCATAGTTGTTTTATCCACTCATCTACTGATGGACACTTGGGCTGCCTTCATATCTTGGTGATTATAAATAATGCAGTGATGAACATGGGGTGCTCATGTTCTTTCAAATTAATATCTTGGGTTCCTTTGGATATATTCCCAGAAGTGGGATTGGTGGGTCAAAAGGCAGATCCATTTCTAAAGAACTTATAAAACTCAACACCAAAGAAACAGACAATCGAATTAAAAAATGGGCAAATGACCTGAATAGACATTTCTTCAAAGAGGATATACAGATGTCCAATAGGCATATAAAAATATGGTCAACATCACTAATCACCAAAGAAATGCAAATTAAAATCACAGTGCAATAACACCTCAAACCTGTCAGAATGGTTATCATCAATAAATCAACAAACAACAAGTGCATCAATAAATCAACAAACAACAAGTTCTCACAGCACAACAAGTGCTGGTGAGAACGTGGAGAAAGGGGAACCTTTCTGCACTGTGGGTGGGAATGCAGATTGGTGCAGCCACTGTGGAAAGCAGTATGAAGATACCTCAAAAAAGTTAGTCACTTTTTATCCCAAGATCAGCTGTTTTATATTTACTGCTAAAACTGACGTTCACCCTGTAAGACTCCCAGCCAGGGCAAGTGGCATCTCCGTGGGAGAGCACAGTGAAAACCCAAATTCTAGTGGGGCCAGAGAGATAATTAAGTAAACAGGACCAGGTCCAATACAATGGGGGGAGGTGCTGAAGCCCCTGGAGAAGGAAAATTTCATGCTCTAACGGGCAGCTGCTATTTAGCTTTAACCAATTATTGCTGCTATGAACTGAACGGTTTGTCAACAAAGTCGTATGTTAATGCTCTAACCTCTGCTGTGATGATATTTGGAGTAGAGCCTTTGAGAGGTGATGAGGTAGAGATGAGGGCATGAGGGCAAGAACCCCATGATGTGGTTAGGCACCAAATGCCATTATAAGAAGACGAAAAGAGACCAGAGCACCCTGCCCTGGTGTCGCACGGACACAGTGAGAAGGTGGCTGGCTGGCTGCAAGCCAAGAAGAGCTCTCACTAAGAAATGAATCTGCTAACACCTTGACCTCAGACTTCTAGCCTCTAGAGCTATGAGAAATAAACGTCTGTTGTTTAAACCACCCAGTCTATGGCATTTTGTTAGGGCGGCGTGAACTGACTGACATAATTGCCATGTGAGAACACAAGCCTACATTTGCCAAGCTCTATAATTTTTAAAGAAAAGCTGACATTTTCTGGTATTTAAAGCAGCGGGTGAGCCAAATGAAACAAAGCGGCAGTCTGAGTGTGGCCTCTGTGTCGCCACT
>PVKM010023138.1:0-21360 GCA_004027735.1 Carollia perspicillata | reverse complement strand
GCGTTGGGCAGGGATCCTTGTTCAGGCCAAGTTCTTTTTTTTTTTTTTTTTAAGATTTTATTTATCTCTAGAGGGGAAGGGAAGGAGAGGGGGAGAGAAACATCCATGTATGGTTGCCTCTCATGCGTCCCATGCTGGGAGCTGGCCTGCAACCCAGGCATGTGCCCTGACTGGGAATCGAACCGGGACTGTTTGGTTCCCAGCAGGCCAAGTTCTTTAGTAGCGAGGAACGCAAATGGCCGGGGTCCACTGGCCCAAAGTGGGAGGTCCGCGGAAGTGGGCGGCCACGCCCCCTCCCTTTCCTATACTGGTGGTACGAGCCGTGCTATGGCCTAAACGGCCTCTAGGGGTCTTGAGCGGCCTCCATGGGGCTCGCTCGGCCTCTCTGCACAGGGTTCCAGTCACTAATGTGGACCCTGACTTGCTGTGGACAGGGGCCATGATCCTGACCCCAGCCACACCCTAGAGCTTTAATCTTACCCTCTCCACCTGCAACTCTTGCTGACCTGACTAAGCTGGGCCCCTCTGTCCCCAGGGGTGTCCTCCCCGCACCACTGCCCTACCTCCTTGTTGATGCCAGCTTGTGCCAGCCCCTCTGGCAGCGCTGAGGGAGAAGAGAGACATGGAGCGTTGACTTAAGACTGCAAATAAAAATTGCAGCCCAGTGGGCTCCCTGTGACAAACCCACTCTCCCCGAGCAGAGGCTCTGAGGCCCACTCTGGACAGCTACTATCCAGTTCACTCAATGAGCACTGGTGGTCAGCCTACCTGCCGACTTGGGCCCCCTTTTCCTTTGAAGATGTAGGAGGTGGATCACCTTTGCATGCTCCCAACCCCCCATCTCAACAGCCCTTAGGCTGTTGTCCCATCCACTACTCAATCCTTATGACCCAGCCTTTCCAAATCCAGAAGAGACAGACATCACCTTTTGGGTTCTCTCACCAGGCACACAGGCAAAAAGGCAAAACAGCAGAATGAGAAAATGGCTGGGACTTTTTTCCCTTTCCACCTATGTTTATTAGGCCAGAGCGAACCCCCAAAGGGCTGAACTATAGGGGCTCAGTCTAGGGCAAGGCAGCTGGAAGTCTGACGGTGAAATGGGTGAGCAGGTACAGGCCTGTCAAGCCGAAGAAATGAGGGAAGCCTCCCAGAGGCAGCTCCACCTAGGGCCTCTAGTGTGGGAACCCCTGTACAGGGTGGTGGCTGAAGAGATGCCCTCTTCCCACAGGTGGAAGGGGGTAAGTCATGGCAAGTTAAGGGTCAGGGCTGCCATCTTGGCTGTGTCCAGGAGGCAGAATAGCCCAGGACAAGTCATTCTTTTGGGGCCTCAGATGTGAACCACTCCCAGGAATACTCAGAGTCTCAGGCCTGCGGCCTACATCTATAGACCACACCAACTGCTCTGCAGGCAGGAGCTCCCATAGAGAGGCACCTGCTCCACCTGCAGGTTTTCTCTTCATGCCCAGGTTCTAGGGCCACCTGGGCAACTGGCACATAATATAATCCTCAAACCCCTGCCACCCACAAGCCCACCTCTGACCCAGCTCAGTCTTGTGCGTGTTCACTCTGTCCTCACTACAACCCTTCAGCAATTCTCACCCCCATTTCACAGATGCAGAAACCAAGGCTGCAGCAGGGCTGAGCAACAGTCTACCTGAGCACAGAGCCAGGCAGCAGTGGGGGTTTGCAGAAAATAAAAAGGAAGATGGCCCGAGCTTATTCTGAGCTGGGCACCACCTGGCATCAGTCCCTCCTTCCTCCAGACCTCAGTTTCCTCACCTGTAAACGGGGGGTCATGTTTGCCCTTCACTAACAGCACCAAGGGACTCAGAAGGCCAGGGCAGATGAGGAGGTGGAGGGCACGCAGGTGCAGGTGAAGGGAAGGCTACATAAAATGGGGTTCACCGTGGTGCCCCTGTGCCCATGGAGAAGGTATACAGATAGAGTCAAGGCTCCAGGGTGCGTGCGTGCATATATAGAGAGACATGCTGTAATGGTCACATCATCTTTTAAGAAAATGAAGTATTTTTTGTTTTAGTAGTACTTTCTGTACCATTCAACTTTTTTTTTTTTTACCCATGTGTCTTGTATTTTTATTTTCTTTAAATGTCAACAGGTATCTCGGCAGTGCAATTATGGGCCATGTGTCTTTCGTTTTTTATACCTTTCTATAAGAAAAATGATTTTCTAAATAAATTCCCCCTTTAGTGCAGGCTGAATTCAGGGGCTCACTTCCAAAGAAAAGGGGAAGACGACAGTCTGCTGTGGGGATACCCTGCTGGACCCCACCTCAGCCAGGTGGGATGATATCCTGTGCCTGTCAGGGACTCCTGATGGGATGTGGCCAGAAGGGCACCTCACGTTGGTGTGCTCTTCCCCAAAACCCACAACTCCAGTCTGTTATGAGAAAACAGGTCCAATTAGGGAACATGTCACAAAATGCCCCCTAAACTGTCAAGGTCATGAAAAACGAGGAAAGAGCCCTGGCTGGTGTAGCTCAGTGGATTGAGTGCAGGCCTGTGAACCAAAAAGTCGCTGGTTTGATTCCTAGTCAGGGCACATGCCTGGGCTGTGGGCCAGGTCCCTGGTTGGGAGCGCATGAAAGGCAATCACTCATGGATGTTTATCTCCCTCTCTTTCACTCTCTCTAAAAATAAATAAATAAGATATTTTTTAAAAAATGAGGAAAGGCTCAAAGTGCCCTAGACTATAAGAGACTAAGGAGATATGATGACCAAATGCCATGTGGGGGCCTGGGCTGGACCCTG
This sequence comes from Carollia perspicillata, assembly GCA_004027735.1. Lineage (NCBI taxonomy): Eukaryota > Metazoa > Chordata > Mammalia > Chiroptera > Phyllostomidae > Carollia > Carollia perspicillata. The sequence continues at coordinate 18,592 of PVKM010023138.1, read as the reverse complement.
AACAGGTAAGGCTGTCAGTGGAAAACCTGATGACACTGGCATACAGTCTGGCATGTGGTTGGTTAGAATGCACACAAGTTGCCTTGGCTGGTGTAGCTCAGTGGATTGAGCGCGGGTCTGCGAACCAAAGCATCACAGTTCGATTCCCAGTCAGGGCACAGGCCTGGGTTGCAGGCCAGTTCCCAGCAGGGGACGTACGAGAGGCAACCATACATTGATATTTCTCTCCTTCCTTTCCCTTCTAAAGACAAATAAATTAAATTTTAAAAAAAGAATGCACACAAGTCAATTTTTTGGCCTTTAACACAATAACATGAGGGGTGCTGGATGAAGGGTAGATAGGAACACCCTATACTGTCTTTGCCAACTTTTCTGTAAATCCCAAATGACTCCAAAATGAAAACTGCAAAACATGGACAGTGACCGTGGGAGTCACTGAATAATAATTACCATGTGGATAGTTAACAGCTTACATCAGAGACACTGCACCCAGTCTCACTGGTCTGTGCGTAGCTTACCATAACTATAAATGTTGTGCCCATTGACCCAGCAATTCCACTCCAAAAAAAGGTACCCCAAAAATATTCACGAAGAAGCAAGTATGTATAGTTGCTCTACTTGCAATCAGAAAAAAGAAAGTAACCTTAACATGAGTTACTAAGTTATGGAGAACGGGCCTTGGGAGAACCAGGACACAGGCTTGGGAGGGAGAAGCCAGCTCCAGCCCCTGAGGAGGCCTGTTTACACTGTGATTCTGTTTTCACCTTATCTGCAGCTTGTCCACAGTGATTACCTCTGAAGGGGCCTGAAAGGACCTGGCAGGAACATGGGAGGAGCAAGAGGGGGCATGGGGGTTTAGAAGGTGGTGGACCAGCTCCTCAGAGGGGCACGCCAGGGAGCATGCATCTTATTCTGCCTTGTGCATTACCAGATTCGACCCTGACCATTTGGTGTTGGTCCTGCTCCTGCCACCCCTCGTCAAGTCAGTGTTGCAGCACTATGGCAGCCTTTGGTGATAGAGCATTTTAGAGATTAATGCAGACTTTGCACTCTCTTAAGGCATCTGTGTTTATTTCCAACATGTGAGATTACTTATACTTACCATGGTCCGAGGATCCCTTACAGGAGCAGCCAAGAGCTTGGGGTGGGACAATGGGCATGGCCAGGACTGGCCAGAAGGTGGGCATGTGACTATTCTACTGCTGGCACACCACACAGGATACACTAGCCCCCTGCTCAGGGCTGCTGGGAACAGACCCAAGGCCCCCATCCCTTTTCCAGGAAATGGGAAGGGCAGGATCTGGCTCTAACCTGGTGTTCACTAGTTTGCTTTCACGTGGGGATTCCCTTTCCAGAGCTCCTGCTCATCCTCACTCCTTGGCTGGCCCAAGGCCCCTGAAAGTAGAGGTTCACAGAGGCACAAAGGGGGTTATATCTGGCTCTCAAGGACACCCATATGCCTGGCCCCACCTGAGCTGCTAAAGGAGAAAAGCCCTTCTCAGGGTGCCTTCCTCCTCCAGCATGGGTCAGGGGGAGCTCTGCTAGGCACACTGGACTTCAGAGAACAGCCTGAGCCTGGCCCAGTCCCCTCAGAGTGCCATCTGTGCGTGCTGTGGACACATACGTGCCTGTGGTCTGTGCCCCACCAGTGCCAGGCACTGGGATGTGGCAGCTCAGAGCTCGCTGTCCAACAGAGGCACACCTGCAGCCCAAGACTGAGCACCATAGGAGCCCAAGACCGGAGCCCAGGCAGAGTCCCAGAGCTTTTCTCCCGAGGCAGCTTTGCCGGAGATCTCTGCCCTGTAAGTGGGGACAGTGGGGATGGTGAGCCCAGAAGCCCAGGGTTTTCATGAAAATCAACTTGGCATATGGCAGGAGCTGTGAAATAAAAGGAAGGCGGCCCCTGATGCTGGGCCAGCAACCCCGTCTGATGACTCCCATAGCTAAGTTGGTCCTGCACCCTGACTGAGAGCCAGACAGGTAAGTGCCGCCCCAGGAGTGGGAGCCCACACCTTAGACCAGGTACTCTGGGGCCCTGAGAGGTGGCACCCCTGGAGGCCTCATCTCAGATCTGGGCCCATGATCTCAAGACCCATGTCTGAGGTGTGCCAGACCAGGACCAAAGGTTTCAGGGAGCCGTGGGCCAGCCCCCTGGGGAGGGAGTTCATGCTCAGGGATCTGCTAGGCCCCAGGAGAACGCTGCTGACGGGTATGAACACATGTGTCCAGGAAAACTTACAAAATGGAGAACTGAAAGTTGGCCCTTCTCCCAGGCAGCCTGGCCCATGGGCCATACCAAATGGAAGGGAAAGGGGGCACATTCTGGGATTTACCACTGGCTTCCCTCATCACTGTACTGCATGGTAACCCAGAGCCCAGAGAAAGGCTCAGGACCCTGTGTGGACAAAGCAGTCTCAGCATACTGCCTCACCAAGGTTAGTAGTATCTTTTTTAAAAAATATTTTTATTTATTTATTTATTTATTTATTTATTTATTTATTTTTAGAGAAGGGAAGAAGGAGAGAAACATCAATGTGTGGTTGCCTCTTGTGTGCCCCCAACTGGGGACCTGGCCTGCAACCCAGGCACGTGCCCTGACTGGGAATTGAACCAGGGACCTTTTGGTTTGCAGGCCAGTGCTCAATCTGCTGATCCGCACCAGCCAGGGCTCGCCAAGGTTAATCATACTGTGAATATTGGGGGAGGAGGGCTGCTCATACTTAAACTGTCAGAATCCTTTCTGTCACAGAGTGTGTCTTGTAGAACTAGTATTGCACGGGCGTTGTGCAAGGTGTCAGCTATTTATTATAAGATGACGGTTTTCTCTCGGCTTAATCTATAAATCTAAGCAATCCGTTTTCTACACAAATAGTCAGGGTGGGGGAAGTAAATATGCCTGCCTGAGGTGGAGAAGGAAAAAGAACCTGAAGGAGTGAGGGGAGGAGACAGGCCTCCAGACCTCAGTGACGAAGTCAGTGCAGCTGGGACTAACGGGGATGGCAGCCTGGAACAGCCCACAGGCAGGCCGGGCTCAGCATGCTGCAAAGACGGCGCTTCAGTGGGGAAGGACAGCTTTTTCGGAACACGGCAAATGATTTGAAAAAAAAAAAGCAGTTTGGGTTCCTACTTCACTCCTCTGGGGAGTACTTTCTAGAATTAGACCAAAATTTAAATATAGAGATATTTTTTAAAAAAGAAACTGTTACATTTCCAGAAGAAAATATCAAATGCTACATAATCTTGGAGTAGAGAAAATATTTCTCAGCATGACACAAAATGCAGAAGCCACAAATGAAAAAACTAATAACTAATAACAACTTTAAATGCCTGACAAAAATAAATAAATTTTAAAGACAAAAACACAATCCAAGTCAAAGACAAATGACAGACTGGGAGCAAACACTTTCAACAGAAAATGGGAATTGCCTTAATATTGAAAGTGTGCCTAGAAAAGAATAACACCCAACAACCCAACAGAAAGAAATGGGCAAAGAATATGAAATACAAACACGTTTTATATATAGACATAGTTATAATATAGATCTTTCCAGTTTCAAAATGGTAGAAATGATCAACATAAAAAATAAATCTGCCCAGGCTGGTGTGGCTCAATGGATCCAGAACCAGCCTGCAAACAAAAGGGTCGCCAGTTCTATTCCCAGTCAGGGCACAGGCCTGGGTTGCAGGCCAGGTCCCCAGTTTGGGGCACACAAGAGGCAACCACACATTGATGTTTCTCTCCTTTTCTCCCTCCCTTCCCCTCTCTCTAAAAATAAATAAAATTAAATAGGCCCTGGCTGGTGTGGCTCAATGGATTAAGCATCGGAATGCAAAACAAAGGGTCACAGGTTGGATTCCCAGTCAGAGCACAAGCCTGGGTTGTAGGCCAGGTCTCCAGTGGGGCACACACAAGGGGCAACCACACATTGATGTTTCTCTCCCTCTCTTTCTCCCTCCTTTCCTCTGTGTCTAAAAATAAATAAATAAAAATCTTTTAAAAAATTAAATTAAATCCTTTAAAAAATAAATCTGACAAAAGCATTGAGATCCACTGCACTTGTAGGAAACACAAACAAAGCTACAATGAAACACTATTTTATGACTACCAGCTCAGCAAGATCAAGCAATTGAGGACATCAGCCCCTTCCTTCGTTGCTGAAGGGGACAATTTGGTAGGACGGGCTAAGATTATGTACCCAGTTAGAGACATATGGAAAGCCTTTTTGACCCAGCACCTCTGCACCAAGGAATTCAGCCCACAGAAATATTCCTACTTGGCTACAAGTATAGTCAACCTAGCATTGTTTGTTAACAATACTGGAAAGAACCTAACTTTCAACCAACAGGAAACAGGATAACTACATAGTACTAATAAAATATGGTACAACCACAGAAATGAATGCATTCATAGAAAACACTCTCCAAGTGGGATCACATGAACAATGAGTGACGTTTTCTACAAACACATTTAGATATACATGCATAGATTTTTTTATGTTGATACATGAGAAACCGGTTTATCTCTGCCCCAGGAGAGAGGGAAAGAGGCCGTGGAGGGCAAGGGTGGGAACAACACCAAGTTTTCACCTGCCACCCTTTCATGCTCTGAATTGTTTACTCTGTGTATCTGAAAATATTTTTGTTCAGTTGTAAGCAGTTGCTGTTAACTTGCTGTTTTGCAGAGTCCTGACTCAGTAAACCTACATTCTGATCGGATGAAAAGTCAACATGCTCTGTGACAAGTGCAGCGCCAGCGGTCAGTGGGAACATAGGGCTGAGGGGGTCAGGTCAGGAGGAGGGTTGCTTTGGGGAAGCAAGCAACTGAAGCAAGAGAGTGAAGAAGTCAGACTTGTTAAGAATAGTCAGCAATGCTGGTGGAAGACAAAGACCAGGCTTAGTGAGGGTTATGTGAGACTCAAAGACCAGTCTGTGCAAATGTCCTAGGGTGAGAAGGGCAACTCAGATCTAGGGCCGCAGATGTTCTCGGCTCTAATGAATACACATCTCACATTCAGTTTGGCTTCTAAACGTCCTGTATTATAAAAAAATGACTTGACTCCCGGCTAGAGGGGCCCGTGGGGATCGGAAAGGACAAAGGCACTAGCAGCTTCCCTGCCCACTCCCAGGCCAGGGTACTTCCCAGTGATAGAAACGGGTGGTAGGGGATCCCACAGGCTCAAAGACTGGGTTGCCCAGAGAGGCCAGGATACTTGTACAAGCCTCAATGAACGGCAGTGGGAGGGATCGGTAGGAGAGGCATCTCCCGAGTGACCCCCGGTGAGTCACCTCCGGTCTGACAGTGGCAACTGTAATACCTTTTACGCGCCTGTCGGGACATTCTAAGCTCTCTGAGCACCCAAGTCCCTCGTTCCCAATTAGGAGCAACAAAAAGCTCTGCGAAGCAAAGTACCAGAAGGCCAAACCCGGCCAGACAGCCGGGGAGCAAGCCACCACCACCTGATCCCGCTAGGTGTCAACACTGAGATCCACGGAGGTGCCGCTGCAACGCGGAACTGGGTGCGACCCGACCCTGCGGCACCCCGTTCTGCACTTAGGGAGGTCGAGGCGCGCTGGGAGGGGAGGAAACCCTTGGGAGTAGCGGAAAGGGCAGGGGCCGGCAGGGCAGGGTACGAGCCGCCGCCACTTACCGGCGAGGCTTGGGCCTCCTCCTCCGTCGGCTGCTTCCGGGCGAGCGCCACGCCACTTCCGCCCCTACAGCGCACTTGACGCAAGCTTCCACCCAGGGCAGAAGCACCGCTCCCCGCCCGCCCACCTTAAAGGGGTCACACGACGCCAGAGGTCTTGGGCTAGGTAGAGCCTGATGGCATTAAGTCGCTCCACCAAGTACTTACCCCACCACAGCCCGGTCCCAACACAAGCTAAGCCACCACCCAACCAAGGGGTGGACGATAGGTTACTTGCCCCAGGAGTTCGCAGGAGGCGCTCTGGGTCTGGGGGTGAGCCCGGACTGCAGCTGAGGTCCAGAGAGAACCTGGACTTCAAGGGCACCTCAAGCGAACAGAGGTCAAAGGCCCTGAGACGTATTGCAGAAACCCAGACCCAGGTGGCCCCTTTTCCTGGGAGAGACCCCATAAGGCCCTCAGACCTCCCACTGCCCTACTCCGGGGCTTCAGCCTCCCCATTGGCAAAGGAAGTGACCTAGCCCGGCCCCTCAAGCCCTGGAAATCTGTATTGGCCCTCTGTGCAGCTCGTCCCCCAGGACAGGCGGAACAAGAGCAGCCTTGTGATTTCAAGTGTCCTTATCTACCATGACAGCGATTACGCTAAGTCCTTATCCATCACGGGAGCTGAAGGGTGCCTCAGAGCAGGACAAGCACAGACCCACTGCGGCCACTCGCCCCCCAGGGTTGTCTTTAAAAGGAAGGGATGCTCTCCCATAAGACACACCAAATCTAGGCCGGGAGGGTCCTGGGTTTGAATGCTGCCAACTCCGCCACCACCACACCCAGGCAACCAATAGCCACAAGGTGCTCTGGTTGGGACCCTAACCTCTCTTCCACGAGAGTGACAGTGGTATCTGCATTTGTGCTAAACTTTCTTGAGGATTAGGAAGCAAACCCAGCACCCTTGGAAAACACACAGAGCTCTAGAGAGAGCACACAAGAGCCATGAAAGCAGTAAGAGACCTAAAATTTTAAACTTTTAATTTTTCACGTTTTCCTTTGTTTTGCTTCCAAAAGGAAAGGAGGGCATTGCTCTGTCATTTGTACATCGTCCACAGCCCCTGAGCCGGGGTAGTTCCCACCCGATTGCCTACCGGCTGCCTCCGTGGCCTGGGGCATCCGGGGGTTCACATGCAGCCCCCCAGGCCAAGGCTGGCACTGTCTTATTGCTGAGGTCTGTCCAGGCTTGGCTCGGGGTGCGGGAGCTCCACTAGGCGCGCTGGTTGGGCAGCTCCTGGGAGATGAACCGACGCAGGCGCTCCAGGTACTGGCTGTAAAGCTCAATGTCGTTGTGCCCGGCGCCTTCCACCCACAGCGGCTCCACAGCCTTGGGGCAGCGCTCATAGAGTGCCAGCCCGTGCGAGAAGTCGATCACCTCGTCTTCCGTGCCGTGGATGATAAGCACCGGTGACGTGATCTTGGACACCTTCTCGATACTGCAGGGTGGGGGGCGTCAGACTTCCACACCCCTGCCGAGGCCCCACCCTCGCCCCACCCCCAGGGCCTCCCAGGGCTCACTTGGGGAACGCGTCGAAGCAGTAGGTCTTCCTGGTGTCTGGGAAGGCAACGCGCATGCCAGAGGTGAGCGGGGAGTGCAGCACCACCGCAGCACACTCGTAGCGCGAGGCGAGGTCCACAGTGGGCACTGTGCCGATGCTCTGCCCATACAGGACGATGCTGTCCGGACTGATGCCGTACCTGGCGGCAGGGCAGGGCCGGCAGCAGGGCAGGGTCAGCGGCAACCGCAACACGTGCCTCCCAGAGCAGTTAAGTTCCCCATTCTGTTCTGCCAGCCTCTAGGCAACTAAGCTGGTCCCTGGGACCCTCCCCTGCCTCCCAACAGAAGTGGTCCTTTAGTAGGGAGGTAAAGCCCTGGGCAAGTGTGAAGAGAGCTGCTACCCCTCAACCCTCCCCCACAGCACTGCAGCCCCAGGTCACCTGGCTGAGTTTCTCCAACAGATCATGCAAGGGGAGTGCACCTGATGAGGGTCCTCCCGCAGACTACTGGGGGCAGTGTAGCCCTAGGGCTTCTCCTACCCCTCCTGGTCACCCTGTCAACCCCCAACCCTACACACTTAACCAGGAGCACACCCAGATTCTGCTTTGGGTTTTTCCTATCCCTGCTGTTGGTTTTGAAGGCGAGGGGCGCTGTCTTTCTTCATGCCCCTCACCCCTGTACTGTGTAGGGAATTGAGGCAGCTGTTCCCTTATCTCACCCCTTGATGTCTTCCGTGCCCAATTAGGTGTTCAGTACACCATGATGAGTAGACTGTTCACTGCTGTGGGGAGGTGGGTGGGTGCTAACTCCTCCTGGCACTTTCTCTACATAGTGGCCAAGTCCTAGGCTTCTCTCCTCAGCCCCAGCCCTTTCCCTTGCCTTGCCACCTCTCCACATGCCTATAGGGTCCCCCCACAGCCCAGCTGATCCAGCTCCAGGCACCTACATGCCTGTTCTTGACTGCATGGAGACCCACTTGCCACCCTATGGCCTCCAAGGCTCTCCTCCAGCATATCTGACCTCAGTCCCAAAGGCACACCCCTTCCGGGTAGATAGGGGCCAGGACAGTTCTGTATGTCACCTGGGGAATACACCTGGGAAACAAGACTCCACCTCCCTGTCTACAGAGGTATTCCCACTGGTCCCCGTGTTAACCCCTGCCTATACCAGGCCTCAGGGATGCCACTTGGCCACATGACTACCACCCTGACCACTCCTCCCTAGCCTGCTCCCATGTTGCCATGGCCACCCACCCAAAGTGCTGAGCGCCAGCCCAACCCTATCACCCAGCTCTAAGTAGGGATCCCCAGCAGCCCCTGGACATCTATGCCTGGATTAACTCGACAAGCGCCAGATGGAGCAGCACTTCTCCCCCAGGCCTCCTCAGCCCGTCAGTGCTTAGGCCTGAGCCTCTTGCTGCCTCTTAAGCTGTTGGAGCTGAGGGACCAGGACTCCGGAAGTCAATGCTGGTGACAGGACAGATGGACGATGGACAGAGCTCAGAGCCTTCACCCCACAGCAGGGTGTGATTCTGCCAGCAAGCTCTAGCATAGGCAGGGACAGCAGGAAGGGCTGAGGCAGCCAAGGGCAGGCATGTGCATATATCATACCATCCAAGACAAGTCCCAGGTGCCAGGGTGCCCTGCTCCCAGGGGCTGCCTGGTACATCATGGGCCCCATCTCCCCAAGGCAGACTGACTGAGTCCTGAAGGAGGGTCTGGCAGGTAATCTGGCAGGGCTGAGGTGGGGCATCCCCCAGCGGTGGGCTGGGCACCACCTCTAGGAGGACCAGTGTTAGCCTCCTTCTAGAGCAATGCTGTGCACAGGGCGGCACGCTGCAAATGCTGGCCCAGACACTGAGTGAATGTGCTTCAGTGAGTACTAGGGAGGGAGAGGTCTGCCCAATACCTAGACAACCAGAACGGTGAAGGTCCTGAGTCAAGCATGTGGGTATGTCTTCTGCTCACTGACCTCCCACTGGCCACCAGAGCTGTGCTGGGCACCAAGAGGCCCAAAAGAACCCTCCAGGCCTAGAGCAGCACTCCCCATACTGCCCCCAGGATGAGGCCACAAGTGCCCATAGGCCCATCCCCAGAATCCCAATAAGGTGTAGGCCCGCCCTGCCCTGTACCCTATGTGTTCCCTCAACCTCGGGGCTCCCACAGTTCATTCACACAGCCCTCACATTCTACTTCCTGAGCCAAGTCCTTTGCCTACTACTCCCTCCTAGGGGAACCTCCACTCCCCTAGGGACAGCCCCAGCCCATCCCCACCCCTGCCCAGGGAGGTCTGAGGACTGCCCACACACCAAGCATGCCTGTTAGCATGCTGAGGGGACATGGGTCAGGCCTCACCTTCTGGACCACTGAGGCTGCTGAGGGCTCCCTCTCCAGAAGAGCCACCCACTGGGACTTGGTCCAGGCTCCTCCCTCTCCAGAGAGGCTAGCCCAAGTCCCTGGTGGGTGCCTTCCAACCCTCCGTTTCACAGGGTCTGATCCCCTTGAGGGGACAATCCAAGTTGACCAAGTCCCCAGCACACAGCTCACCGGGTGCGCAGGGCCTGCCAGGCAGCATCAATGTCGGCATACAGGTTCTTCTCTGAGGGCCTGCCCGAGCTGACGCCATAGCCCGAGTAGTCATAGGAGAAGATGTTACAGTTGATGCGTGTGCCCAGGCCAATGTAGAAACTGCTCATCTGGCCCAGGTCCACCGCATTGCCATGTGAGAAGAGGACTGTGTACCTAAGGGGGTGGGGGAGACAGGTCAGAGGGCAAGGGGGGAGGGGGCTATCACACCCCAACCCAGGAGGGGACAGGAGTACTGACAAGGGGGATAGGCTGCCTGTGCTACATAGTAGCCCAGCTCCTCCTGCCTATGTGATCTCAGGCAGGGAACAGCCAGCAAAACCTCAGGTTTCCCCTCTGTGAAATGGGCACTGGGACCATTGGTCACATTCTGAGCACAGGGGGAGCTCAGCTGCCTCTCCTTGACTCCATTCCTTTTGGAGACTCCAGCAGACCCAGAGGATGTCAGGCACATGGTACCACTGCTCAAGGCATTCCTGGAGAATGAGACAGTTTCTCCGTTGGCAGGGCTACCCCCTCGCCTTGAGAGAGCAGGCCCCCACTCCTGCTTCACAAGCAAATAAAGCCAACCCCTGTGCACAGTGTTGTGGGTCTCCCTCTCCTGCAGAAGATGACCTTGGTACTCATTTTAGCTCTTGTGTCCCATGGCAGTCCTGCCAAGCTGCTGCTAGCAGAGCCTGCCCAGGTCCTGCCAACAGTAGGCAACCTGGTGTCTTTAGCCAATGGACTCCTGGAGTTCCCTTCCTCAAGCACCACTGGGTCCCATCTCCCCACTCCCACCACACCAGACTGGCCCACAGGAAAAGAGCTTGCCCTTTGGACTTAGACCTGGAATCAAAATCTGCCCTGGCCGGTATAGCTCAGTGGATTGAGCTCGGACCTGTGAATCAGAGGATCACGGTTCAATTCCCAATCAGAGCACATGCCTGGGTTGCAGGCCAGTTCCCAGCAAGGGACGCATGAGAGGCAACCATACACTGATATTTCTCTCCCTCTCTTCTTCCCTTCCCCTCGAAAGATAATTATAAAAAAAAAAAAACCTTCCTGGTCTGAGGCAGAAGCACCTGGAAGGTCAGCTTCTGCCCCATCCCTCAGGCTCAGGGAAGAGCTCTGCTTGCAGGTCCTAAGGTGCCCTGTTAATGGGGAGCCAGACTGAGCATGAGCTACCAGCTGGCCTCAAGTACCAAGACTTTACTGGGCACCAAGCCTCTAAGAGACTCTGCTCCTTGTCAAGCAGGTGCTGTGACACAGCCACTTAAAGCCACTTCCCTGAGCCTCAGGGTCCTCATCTGCAAGATGGGGTGCTGAGGCACCCTCAGAGCTGCACAGGGTAGGACACCCAGCACTAAGGGCCCAAGGTGGCTGGGCAGAGGCCATCAGCAAAGTGAAGCCCATCCTTGGAGGCTCTGGTCAGCCAGCCCTGGGTGAGAAGAATCCCCAGGCACCCAATGGGCTTTCGCCCCACTGTGGCACTCCGGGGACCCTGACAATGAGCACAAGATACTCCCCAGATCCTGTCCCCGTCCATTCTTCCAGGTTCCGGGTCTGTCCAAGTCGAGTCTTTGAAGCTAACCTGGCTCCGGGCACGCAGCGCACATACATGCAGGCAATGCGGTTGCCCCGGCTGCTCTTGGTCAGGAAGACCTCAACAGTGTCCAGCTCGCGCTGGCCATACTGGAAATCAGAGCGCTCCATCAGGTGGAGCTTCCAGCGCCCAGGGGTGCCTGTGGAGGTCCGCAGGGTCCCCAAGGGGGTGGTCCCGACCCCACCTGGCCTGGGTTCAGGCTCGGGCACCAGCGAGTAGGTGGGCTCTGGAGGCAGGAAGGCCAGCTTGGCAGCAATGCGACCAGGGCAGGGCGGGCAGCAGAAGAGGCAGCACAGCTCAGTCACGGACAGGCCGTTCATGGTGGGCACCAGGCCCCAGGGCAGGCCTCGCTTAGCAGGGGAGGGGTGGGGTGCTCCAAAATATGGGTGGGGAGGGGCAACCCCCAACCACTGCCCCAGACAAGAGCCGTGTTAGGAGGCAGCAGCCCAGCCCCATCGCGGTCCAAGCCGAGCCCTCGGGAGCCTTGCAGCCTCACATCTCCAGGTTGTGCACAGGGAGGCCCTGCAAAGAACAGAGACACGTGAGAAACCCCCAGGGCACCACCAGAGACGAGAACCAATCTACAAGGCCTAAGGCTCTCGGCCTTCCTCAAAGCCCAGTCCACCTTCTCCTACTCAGACTGCTTTTCCTCCACCCCACAGACCTGCAAGTCCAGCTTGCCCTCCAAGGGGACCGTGTAACTCCCAATGACTTCTGTGGGACCCAAAGCTGATCTGTCCCCACCTGCTACCACCTTTCCTCAGCTTGCAGTCAACAACTCTTGCCACTTAAGCCCATCTGTCAGCCAGGCCACGGCCTGATGTTTCTGCTGGGCAAGCAAACCCCTAGCCCACTTGAGCTCTCCTCCCCCTGCACTGGGGCCAGGGAAACCCTGTCGCCACCACCCTTGTGCCTCTGTCGAAAAAGCTGGCCCAGACTCTGCTCCCTGCCTATCTCTGTGATATCCTTCAAGGATCCAACTACCACCCTCAGGTGATACAGAGCAGCCAAGCACCAGAGGGACCCAAGAGCATGCGCAGGGTCCAACTCAGGACATGCGGTAGGTCTGTGATGTCCAGAGACAGAGGAGCTAAGGCAGAGGAAAGACAACAAACAAAGGCTCTGGGAACAAAAGCAGGATACATCTCAGGCTAAGCACTGAACAATGGCTCTCCCCTGTGCTGGGTGCCAGACCCAGGGGACAGGCTGTTGAGAGCACTGGGGTGACGGGAGCTGGGGCTCCTCCTCCAGCTCTGCCAACTTCAGGGTCTGTGACCTCAGGCAAGTGGCTTACCCTCCCAGGGCCTCGGTTTCTGCACCCATCAACAAAGACAGCACTAACCTCACAGGGGCAGTAAATGAGATAAGGCGTTTAGTGGTGGGCAGGAGACATGGCTCCGAGTAACTCAAATGTTCTTCCTTTTGGCAGCATGGTGTGAAACACTGTATTTAATTGACTACAACTACATTGCTAAAGCCAATACAATCGCATACAGACCTGCCAGCAGAGAGACTAGGTAAAAACAGAGGTTTGAGGAAACCTGACCACTCACTCCACTTTCCTTACAGACTGGCTGAAGGGAGGGAGACACACGCCACTCAGCTTTCCCAGCACAGCACCTTGGCCCATTCAGTTTCAAGGCCACAGCATTTGAAAACCATTGGGCTGTGGACATGTGAATTCAGAGTAGGTCAGAGCAGCGTGAAGCCCAGAACACACCTGCTCCCTCCAGATTTGTGACCTGAGAGTCAGGGCTGGAGAGAGCCACATCCAGCCACCACCCGGACTCGGGGCACACAGAGGAGTGGGAGAGCTGCAAATGCCCATGTGGGAAGACAGACGGCTTCCAGGAGTCCCCAAACTCTTAGGCAGGATGCACACTTCATGTGCAAGTATTTTTCAGGGGACAAGGTCTATCATACTGGTTCTCCAAAGCAGGAGAGTTTGCCCTCACCAGGGACACTTGCCCAAGTCTAGAGACATTTTTGTTTATGAAGACTGGGGAAGAGAGACCCTAGCATCAAGAGGGTAGAGGCCAGGGATGTTGTTCAACGCCCCTCTTGGGCATCCCCCAAGAAAGAATGATCTGTTCCCAAATGTCAATCAACGTATTCTCCAAGAGGTCCAGGCCCCAACAGGTGATAGTCCACAGGTGCAAGGGGAAACCGAAGTGTCGGAAGTCTGGGCAGCACTGTGAAAGCTGCTTTTGAGAGGAAGACCTGGCCGAGAGCCAGGGGGCAACACTGAGGATGAAGGGGCACACCAAGCCTCACTGACCAAGCCAAAAACCTGGATGTGGTCCTTGACTCCTCTCCTGCTGGCTCTTCCTCCCTCTCTTTAACTGCCACCTGGTCCCCTCCCCTGTCATCACCTAAACGTCAGCCATCTCCTTCCTTACTGGTCCCTGAGCCCCACCCTTACTCCAGGCCATCCTCCCCACACTCCCCAGCAGCTGAGAGATCTTTTCACATCACAAAGCTGATCATGCCACCTCCCTTTTGGGATGCCCCAGGACCTCCCACTATTTCCAGGACAGAGATCAAATCCCTCTCCAGAGCCTGCCAGGTCAGCAGTCAGCTGGGGTAACCTCTCCAGCCTCGCTAATCTGGTACCTCACTCCCCCTCACTCTCCATTGATAAGCTAGAGCCTACACAGGTCCCCTCCTGGGGATCCCCTCCCCAATCTCATTGAATGGTCCTTGCCCTTGTCCTTTCCACCATTCAGATCTCATTGCAGTGCCATCAAGGAGGCCTTCCAAACCTGGTCAGGTCGCCCCATCTTGGCACCTACCATGCTCTCATGGTTCCAGGTTCCAACCAAAGCAAAACCCCACGAAGGCAGGACCACTGTCTGTTTGCTCAATACACAATGGCTGAACTAATGGCCAAATGACAAGGGGAAAAGAGGAAACTGGGAATCGAGAGTCCTTGAGGTTTGACAGGGAAGGGGGACAGTCTCTTCTCAGGCCACATTCAGCTAGGACCTCCTGCATGTCATTTATGGGTGTCACTGAGTGTGCCCCAAGAGCCAGGCCTCAGACCGGGCAGTGCATATCCAGGCACCTCACTCACTGGGCACACACCCCTGGCACCCAAAGCCCCGGTGATTCCAGCCACAAGCACACACTGGGCACCCTGCCGCCAGGCCCTATGTGGGCTGGAGGTGTTAAGAAGACCAACAAGGAACCAAGATAATTACAATACCCTAAGTCGACCTAAATACAAACGACTTTGAGGGCACCTCGCCCAGCCAGTCAGGGTGGGAAGGCTGCCTGGAAGAAGGTGCAGTCTGAAAGGTGGAGAGAAACCGGCCAGGTGACAGGGATGGGGCAGAGGGAAGAGCATGAGCAAAACCCCAGAGATGACAGAGCGTTCCAGGAACTGCGGGTCCTGGTTAGCGCCGACACTGGAAGAAGTGGCAGGCAGAGAGATCCCGGAGGCCAGGGGCCCCACCCGTGAGCCCCGCTGCAGAGATTGGACTTTATCCTGGGGAAAACAGGGATCCCCGGAGGAGTCCTGGGCTGGGGTTAGGGGCTGTGGGTATTCCTTGAACTGGAGCAGAGGCCGGACAGCCAGCAAAGGGGCTGAGGCGTCTGGGAGACGGTTAAGAAGCAGGGCTTGGCTACGGGTTGCAGCGGCAGCGGGCCCGGGTGTTGGGCTGGGGGGCCGGTTCCGGGGCAGGGGCAGAGTCCGCGCCTCGGACTGCGTACTCCAGGAAGGAGCGGGCCACAACCCAAGAGAGTGGGCGTTCAACCCAGCACGTCGGACGGAGGGGGGAAAGAGGTGGGGGCCGCGTCACTGGAGAGTGAGCACCTACCCCACGTTGGAAGGCTTGGAGGGGGGACAGGGGTAGGCCGGAATCGGGGACACTGGCCCGCGGTCCTCACCACTGGTCCGGGGTCCCTCCGGCCAGCGCCGTGGCCGCCCCGGGAGTATGGGGTGTTGGGGTCTCCCGACCGGGCTGCCCTGGCCTCGCGGGCGGGCCCGGCTCCCCAAACGGCCAGGCGCGGCACCGAGGCCGCCCCACGCCGTCGCGCCCCCTCCTGTTCAGCACTCACCACCGAGGCCCGCGCACCCCAGTCCTGGGGCCGCACTCCATGGTTCCCGGCCGTCAGCCCGTGCGTCCGACCGTCCCTCAGCGCCACTGCCTGGCCTTCTGCACCGCCGCCACCGCTCCCCCGCGAGCGGAAGTCAGCTTCGCTCTCGGCACCGCCCCGGAAGTGACGCGAGTCCGGCGCAGAGGCTAGAGGGGCTCTGGGTTCCCACTTTGGCGTTCCTGTAGTCGAGTGCCCTCATCATTCATTCCTTCTTTTACTCACTCCAGGGCCAGGACTAAGGGGAAGCGAATGAAGCAAGGTTGTGGAAATGCAGCGTCTGATCCTGCCTTTTTTGTAAATCATTATATTTTGGCCATGATCGATGTGGCTTAGCTGATTGACCGTCGTCCAGCGAGGCGGGTTCAATTCCCAGTCAGAGCGCACGCTGGGAAGGGACTCATGGGAGACGCAACCAATCTCTCTCACACAGATGTTTCTCACCGTGTCTTTGTCCCCCACTTCCCCTCTCTCTAAAAATAAATATTTTCTAAAAATTCATGAATTTTGTTCCTCCTGGGTTCTTTTGCACATTTCATCTTTTAAGTATGGCACGAAAATACTATGAATTCTAGTAGTTGAGTTTTTCGGCGTTTCTTAATTTTGTGCCTAAGGCAAGTGCCTCGCACTCCTTACCCCAGTCCTTCCCAGCTCTGCTCACTCTACAGGGAGAGGATAAGCCTGAGAACAAAATGGGGGGTATGGCTAAAGATGACAGGTGGCCAAGCCGTCTTCTCTTTCTGAGGAGATAATAGTGACAGAGTCAGGAAGGCTACGTAGGGCCCAGTTGAGGCAAGACTGAATTAGTTGGGCTGTCTCACCCTTTCAGGTCTCCTGCCTTCATGCCTTCCCCCCCGCCTGCACCCCTTTCCCAGCTCAAAATGCCCCATCCCCAGCAGGCAGTCCCCAGCCCACTCTCACCCCTGCTGCTTCCCAAGGACTCTAATCTTTAGCTGTATTTACAGAGATAAGCCTGAGGCTCTGGGCTTCTGAGCCAGACCTCCTCCAAGGCCCCATTCTTCCAATCAGCTGCCTGGAGAGGACCCAGGCTCAGGAGTAGACACTGCCCAGGGCTGGTTTCCTCTGGTCTCCAGCTCTGGCCCCCTGACCTGGGCTCAGCCACCACACTGGCCTTTCCATGTTCATTCCAACCTCAACGCTTTTACATAAGCTGCACCTCCTGCCTGGAGTGCCCTATCTCCAAATAGCCACATGACTGGTTCCTCGTCTTCAGGCATGCTCTCATATGTCACCTCTTTAGAGAGCCCTCCCTGGCCACCACTCCCAGCCAAAGTCCCTATTATACACACCCTCATCTCATCACACTGTTTCTTAAGTCATTTTATTGAGCTGTTTCCTTGTTTATCATCTGTATTCCCCATATTTCATCCACTTCCTAGGGCAGGGACCCAGGCTTTCATCCATCATGTTCCCAGCTGTCACTCAGGCTGTCTGATGAATTGAAGGATGTGTAACAAATGTAATAAAAATAATTCCCAACCTACAGGATGGCTTCTTTGAGGGTGGGAGGAGGCTCACTGAGCCTTTCGGTGCCACCAAGCCCAGATCTCAGGCCATCCCTCACTCTCTGGTTGACTTGAGACATACAATCTGTTTGGAAAATAACTTGGCCACAAGAAACAATGGTCATAAAAGCACTCGAACCAGGGAGCCATGAATTCCAGCCCCTAGTTCTCCAATATGGAACCATTAACACCACATAGGTACTTATTAAAGTTAAATGAAGTGATTAAAAATCAATAAAATTTGCCCTGACTGGTGTGACTCAGTGGATTGATCGCCAGCCTGTGAACCAAAGGGTTGCTGATTTGATTCCCAGCCAGGGCACATGCCTGGGTTTTGTGCCAGGTCCCCAGTAGGGGGCGCACAAGAGGCAACCACATATTGATGTTTCCCTCTTTCTCCCTCCCTTCCTCTTTCTCTAAAAATAAATAAATAAAATCTTTTTAAAAGTCAATAAAAATTTTAATTTAGTTCTTCAGTTACAATGGTCTCAAGTGCTCAAGAGCCACATGGAACTGGTGGCTCCCCTATTGAATGGCATAGATGGAGAACATGTCCATCAACTGGAAAGTCCCAGAAGCACCAGTCTACACAGTGAGTTCCACCAAGAAAGGCATCTGTGTCTGTTTTTTCCCTGTTGTGTCCCCAGTGCCCAACTCAGGACTTAGCATTCAGTAAATGTTCAATAAATATTGATGGAAGAAGAGAAGGAAGGAAGAGAGGGAGGGAGGAATTCTCCTTCCAAAGATCTAAGTAAACAATATGAAGCACAGCAGCCCTGCCTGGTGCAGCTCAGTGGGCTGAGTGCAGGCCTGCAAACCAAAGAGTCACAGGTGTGATTCCCAGTCAGGGCACATGCCTGGGTTATGGGCCGGGTCCCCAATAAGGGGCACATGAGAGACAACCACACACTGATGTTTCTCTCTCTCTCTTTTTCCTTCCCTCTCTCTCTAAAAGAAATAAATAAAATCTTCAAAAAAAAATAAACAGCGTGGAGATGGTCACTTTTTCTGCCTTAGCCCATCTGCGATGCTCTCATGAAATCCCCAGGGCTAATCCACTGCTTGTATACTCAGTCCTCTCTTGGACATAGAGGTTGATTCCCTCTCTGGCCAGAACAGAAATAGCATGTGAAATTTTCATCCTGAGGGCAGGGACCTTTGGGCGGGGGGAGGCACTGAGGAAAAGATGATTCCTGGAAGGAGAGGCTTCTAATGAGAAGGTCCGCCCAGCTGCATCCAGAAGACGAAGCAGTCCTAGGTTCCTCCCAACTCCGCCCGGAGAAAAACACACCGCAGTGGGAACAGGAGTGACGTGGGAGGATGAGAAGATGGGTGAGTTTTTCTCTTCTTCACACTTTGATATCTTCTGAGTTGGTTCTGGTTTTTCTTGGCAAAGGATGTGTTGCACTGTTACGATCAGGCAGAGACTGGAATAAAGCTAGATGGCTAAAAGAAGACTAGCTGTCAAAAAATTGTGCTTATGCTTCTTGGTAGGTGCCCAAAAGAATTAAAAGCGGGGACTAGAACAGGGACTTGTACTTGATTGTTTGTAGCAGCATGATTCACAATAGCCATGGACGGATGAATGGATAAACAAAACCTGGTCCATCCACACAGTG
>PVKM010023137.1:0-21361 GCA_004027735.1 Carollia perspicillata | reverse complement strand
AAGGTGGAAAGATTGAGCAAAAAGGGAAAAGGACTCATGGACATGGACAACACTGTGGTGTTTGCTTGGGGAGGAGTGTATAAAAGGAATAAATGGTAATGAGAAAAATAAAAGATTAAATTAAAAAAAGAGTTATGAGCAAAAATTGTGGGCAAGGGTACAGATTTTTTTCTGAGTACATAACATCCCTATATCTTGAGGTTTTCATTGGCTTTATTATAAAGCACTTATATAATGATTATTACCCATTTGCATAGTCTTCCTTTTATACTTAATTACATGCACTTGCAAAATTTGTTAAGGTTCTCTAGGACAGGAATTTCACAGTTTGTTTTTTGGACTCCTGAGGGTCCTTGAGGCAATTTTAGGGTGTCTGCCAGGTCAAAATTATTTTCATAACAATACTTAAGACATTTTTTGCATTTTTCACAGTGTTACATTTGCAGTGGTGGGGCGAAAGCAATGGTGAGCAAAATGTCTGTTGCCTTAGCACAAATCAAGGCAATGGCTCCAAACTGTACTTGTTGTCATGATATTCTTCACCACCAAATATTCACAGTAAACAAACAAAGGAACAAACTTTTTTAAAAAGCAGCTTCCCTTAATACGATGTCCTTGCTTAAACAGAACAAATTCCTAAATTTGTCCTGACTGTTGAGTACACATCTTTTTAATATTCTAGGATAAGTACACATAAATCACTTCTGCATATCAAAGTGTGGTTGTTTTCTCCAGGGCAAGTTCTTGTGCAATTGTTTGGGCTGTAAGCTGAACTAGCTTCTTTTTTCAGGGAACACCATTTTTGTCTGGAAGAATATTTGATAGAGAAACATATTCATATTTTCTCAAAAATGAACAAAGTGAGCCTGTGTCTTCAAGAAAAGTAATTGACAATATTTCTTGTCAGTGATAAAATGAAAACTTTAAAGCAAAACTTAGAATTTTGGAAAACATATCCATGACCATGAGCTTGAAAACTCCCTAATACTTTGACTTTTCTATGAGACTGTGATCTTATAATGTATGTGATTTTTAGATATTGTATAACAACTGTAAATGACCAATGTATGATCTTATAAAATCACACATAAAAGACAGATAGATTTCAGTGTAACAGAATATGAAAAGTTCATTGACATGATATTTCATTGGCCAAATATTTTTGGTTTGTTTTTCAATAACATGGCTTTACTAGCACTTAGTTGTCTTTAACTTTATTTGAAACAATTCTGTTAGATTGTATTGTGACAGCTGTCATATCAACATGCATTTAAAAAAGACATCAAAATTGATTAATTTTTCATAGCCATTTTAATATTGAAGATGGAAGAAAATATGTAATTTTTTGGTATATTATGCTTTATTATTTCAAGAAAGGTAAAAACACAACTGAAATGCAGATAAAGATTTTTGCAGTGTATGGAGAAGGTGCTGTGACTGATCAAATATGTCAAGAGTGGTTTGCAAAGTTTCATGCTGGAGATTTCTCTCTGGACGATGCTCCATGGTGAGATAGACAAGTTGAAGTTGAAAGCCATCAAATTGAGACATTAATTGAGAACAATCAACATTACACCACTGTAAAATAGCTGACATACTCAAAATATTCAAATCAATAAAGTTATAGGTGAAAATGAAAAATGCATCTTTTATTTTATGGAAAAAACCATACAGACTTTTTGGCCAACCTGATATGTCATATTTCACATTTCAAAGAATCTTTAAGAAATTACTACTATTTGAGTTTCAATAGAATGGTAGAAGGATATCTATAATTATCTGAGAAGGCCATTAAAATGCTCTTCTATTTACGTATCCACATGAGGCTGGATTTTCTTATGCACTTTAACTAAAACAACACAACCCAGCAGATTGAACACAGATGTAAACATGAGAATCCAGCTTTCTTCTGTTAACCTGAGATGTGCAAAAATGTAATACAGGGCTACTCTTTTCAATAAATTTTGTTTTGTTTTTAAATATAGTGATTTTTATAAAAATATGTTTAATTTCCAATACAGTAACTATAGATAGACATAATGCACATAACGTACGGTCTTTAGGGCCTTGGTAACTTTTAACAGTGTAAGGTAGTCCAGAACCAAAATATCTACAAACCTCTGTTGTGGGAGAAGCAAAGCCCCACCTGAGAAAGAGAAGAGTTAATCTGCCCCCAGAGACTGTTAGAGGGAAGACATTTGTGTGGGATGTCGAAGAAATGAAGGTAATAACATGGCACGACAGGGCGGACCAGGGCCAGCCAGCAAAATGGATTAGATTGTCTGCGTTTTATTTTAGTTTGGTAAGGAAACTTTTCCTAAAGTGATTTTTAAAGCAATAGTACTAGCTTGTTCTCTCTCTAAAGATATTTTGTTTTTATAAAATTACAGCCTGGAAAACACACTATGTGTTTAGTCTGAGTAGGTAGCCTGAGTTGTTTGTTAAATACCAGATCTCAGATTTGTGGCTGTTCCTCAAAAATAACTACATGACACCGGCAATTAAATTTATGTATCATTTTGATTATTTATACTTCGGGGAATCAAAGGAGATAAATAATGGTCTGCAGCCGAGCACGTCTATCAGCACTTCATTGGCAAGCCCTCTAGACTCCCTCCATTACGAAGCTGGGAACAACACGTAATCTTCCCATCCAACAGTCTGGAGGGAACCTTCATCCATGCCCGCTTCATTCCAACATCTTCCCCTTCCTGGAGCTGGGTGTTCCTGCATTGCAAACATGCCCTCTGCACCATGTAAGGCAGGCATATTCGGTCTCAACTGTTTTCACATTTCTACTTCCTTTTACTTATGACGTTTATGACTCAGAATTAAGGTCTCTCCAGTCCTGCCTCTTAGAGTGTTGAACACAAATATAATACTGTGCCCAACTGGGTGAGAAGCTGATGGCCTCCCTACAGAAGACTATTGAATAGGTGGTAGCTCTGTCTTTCACAGGCGTCCCTGCTTCAGCTGTTTAGAGTTTTCTTCATGGGATAAACATGCTTTTAATTCAGTCTTGCTGAATAAAGGAGCTGGCTAACTTCCAACTTGCCTCTGAAGATGACCCTCAGTGTTAGGGAAGTGTGCCTTAGAAAGCAGAGTGAACTAAATCCCTTCTAAGGTCCTTTTCCGCATTTAACATTTGGTGATCCCTAGATTTACTCTGCCCGTTAAGTGGAAAATAGCTAAATGATGGTGGAGAGGAGCATCTAAAACAACTGAGCATGACTGTAATTGGCCTCGGCCTCCTCATCTGAAAAACTGAGGTAGGGAGAAGCTCAGCTTCCAGTCATTTAGTACAAGAATGTTAATAAATACCCACCACGTAACATGCCATATAATAAACCAGACTGCTGTTTGTCATAATTAAATATGAAAGAGTAAATTGCATTTTAAAGCAGACTCTATGGAACTATCCAGATATTGTCAAGAATCTCTGTGTAATTGGTTTGAACTAATGGAGAGACACAGTAGGGGTTAAAAATTACAAATCAAACCAAGAAATAATTTGGGTTTAAGAAAGGAGTTAGATTGCAAACTTAAAAATAATAATGGTTATTAATCTGTCTAAAGAAATTTGTCATCAATAGCAGTGAAACCTCCTTAATAGTTTGAGAAACTATGTTTGCTGTCACTGGACATTCTGTTCACTGAGGTAGGAATGGCTGACTGTTGGTGTTCTGTGTTTAGAAGGGTTCTGAGGTTGAGTTTAGAATAGAGGGAAAGGACATGATGACTGAAAAATAATTGTATTCTCCCTTTAGTTTGTGCTTAGCATTATTGTCCATATTTTATTCATGAACCGAGTGCAGATAGGTTAAATAATTTTCCAGAAATATATTTTGGGGCTGTGATTTAAATATTAAATCCCTTCAAAAGATTGGTCACTGTGATACTGTGGGCAAATTATGACTTCTTGGACTGTCATTTGATCTTTTCTAAAAAGATTTGATCTGCATTGCTTTCTCAACTCCCTTTCAGCTCAAATGTACTTTACATCTATGAGCAGTCCATTTAAATGCCGCACTCCCTGTAAAATCTTGCCCTCCTCTCAACTCCTGAAACATTTGTCGTTTGGTTATTTCAGTGCTGTGCTGGGAACTGCACTGCTGGTTATTCTTTCACAGTTTAGATCTCCTTCCTCCAAACATACGGGACATGCTTTGACAAGGGGATACTTTCATGTCCCTCCCCAGTGACAGGCGTAGCACCTTGCACGTAGTAAATGTTTAATAAATATTGATTGTTTGACATGAACAGGCCACCAAAGTGTGCTATATTTTAATAGGCTGAACCTAGTATTTGCAGTCAGATGAGGAGCAGTCAGTTGACCATTTCTGAGTCAGTAGCGCCCTGGCTGTGTTTGATTTAGTGATCTAGCCTTGAAGGTGCTCCCTACTCCACAGTCAATGCTCTCTGCCCTTCTGACTGTTATAAATGCCTGTTTATCTTCTTGCCTTCATCAACAGCAGCTATTTATTTAGCAGCCTGACTTAAAACATTCCGTATATATACTCAATGAAGGCTTTCTTTCACTATTATTTTTCTGTGGAGGGTAAAACGCTGTCTTGTTTTTCCAGTTCCCCTTCTAAGTGTGATGATTTAGATGTTCCTGCTGTTAGCTGGCAGCTTTTCCGTTTCCTCCTAGCACCGAGTGCCCCAGACTTCTCCACAGAAGCCACTAATGAGCTTCTTGCCTTTCAGGGCCCCTGTTCATTAATAACACAGAATTTCAGCAATGCCTGGTGTTCTGGACTTTATCTTTTTCCTTTCCTCCTATTAGAAAGAAAACAAACAAATAAACAAGCACAGAAAGATCTTTAGTTGCTGCAGTCACTGACTCAATCCTGTCTGCTTTAAGATCCTAAAACAGAATTTATGTAAGGAGCTTGAATTTAGCTTTTCAATTGGACTGAAAGCGCACAGATTTGATGCCAACTTTCAGAATGAGTATGCCTTCCCTATTTTTTTTCTGTCTTTTTTTACACATGTTCAGCCTTTTTCAATGGTACTTCATGCTTCTAACTATGCCTCTTCCTTCTTCTTAATTATTATTGACTGAGTTCTCAAGTTAAGGGGAACAATCCTATGGACTGTGCGGATAGAACATACAAATGAAAACGTTCCTGCCTCATCCCTTCTGCTTGACTTCTGGCTCTAAATGATGCCATTCATTCTCCCCGCCTGCTGGCCCCTTACACAACTTTCTCTCATTCAGACAGAGCCAAAAGAGCATCAATGCCCTTTTGTCCTGCTTCCCTTTTAGCCTTGCAACAGCACAGAGCACGAGAGAACCGTCAGCAGCACAAATGCCATTCCAGTCAAACCTGCTCTTCCTCCTGTCCTCTGATGAACCAGCAGTGTTTGCAGCTGTGTCTTCCGAGCGTGGACTTCTGAATTTAAGGCCTGATGTCTTTCCTCTCAAGTTCTGCCTCAGTGCTTGCTGGAGGAAGCCAAGTAGAGAGCCATGCCTGCCCCGCTCAGTGATAACTCGGCTCCTGGTCTCTTCACCTTCAGGTCCTCACATATCACAGCTCAGAGAAGACTGTGGAATAGTTTTGCTGTCTTCTCGATGTCTTTCTCAGTTTTTAATTTTTTGTTTCTGTGTTAAGGCTCACAAATTCCTGTAACTCAAAAATACATAAAGATAATTACAAATATATATATATATGTGTGTGTTTATATATATATAAACACATATTGAAGACTCAGTGGTTTTTCCCAGGCATGGATGAGGTTTTATTTTCCCTTGTTTGAAAAATTCTAAGTTTCATCTCTTGTGAAATTTGGGCTTCTCTTCAGACTCAAATTGAACATGCGTGGAGTCATCCAGTTTAAAGAATTCTGTTCCCATAATGTATGAGGTAACAGTAAGGTTTTCCCAGCCTTCCTGACATCTCCCCATCTTGTCAGCTATGGGAAGTTAGAAGTGGTAGGTCTTCATATCATTACAATAATTACGCAGTGTGGAAGCATTTGCAAACTTTCTTTAAAAAGACAGAAAACTAGAGATTACAATTCTTTTATGTTTGTGAGGTACTCATCACTCCAATTGCAGTTGTAGTTTTTTTTTCCCCCTTCTAAATGTTCCGTTCCTGAATTTTGGAAACTTGAAGGTCTCTGAATTAACCCAGAATTCACTGATGTGGAGTAGTCCTTATCTGAGACTTCAGACAGTAAATTTTTCCTTTTCTTATCATTGAAGCATGTTCAAGAATTGTTTCCTTGCCTTTATTTTTGTAAAGTTACAGAGAGTTCATCTCATTTTCTGAATACAACAATCTTCAAAATGTCACGGCACAAACATACTACTTACTTACCTCTTAGCTATTTTCTAATATAGTGTTACAAAGAGATGAGAGCTTTCCCGAAGGCACCCCCGCCAGGAACTTGTGTGAATTTACTTGCTAGGTATCTCCAATCCACCTCTAACTTCACTTCAGCTGCATTCTCAACTCATTCTTCAGTACCTATTGAGTACTCACTAAGCGTCAGACCTATGCTACAGACTAAAAATGTAACTAATAAATGGCTTTGCTCCAATTAAACTCAGGTTCTGAGATAGCATAGGAAGGGGATAGCACGTGCACACTTAGTTATAATGTACCTAACTCTCTAAGAGGAAAGAAATCAATTTTGTGAACCACCCCCATGAAAAAGTTTCTAACTCTGCTTAGGGGAGTCCTTGAAAAACAGGTTTATAAAGGGCATTTGAGCTGGTTTTGAGGAATGGGTAACAGCACACTAAAACCTGGGAGAGAAGAAGTGCTTTTTGGACAAGGGAAGGCAATAGCACATTCAAATGCTTAGAGGCTGTGTATAGGCTAGGCTGGTGTGAGGAAAGTGAGAAAGTTGTGATGGAGAGGAAGATATATGACTACAGAGTCTAAAATATTTGACTTGTTTCTGGATGTTATGTAAGTATAGATTATTATGCTTCACTGAATGCATATGTACAGCTTGAAGATTGGTAAGAAGGAATATATCTGCTGTCCTTTTCACTCTTGCTTAGTACCTATACTCTCAAGACAGCTAAGAAAGTCAGTTAACTGATGTTCCCTTTCTCAAACACTGACTCTGGTTAATCTTGTCCTCACGCTCTTTATCCTGATGTAGATAACGCCAGGCCTTCCTCTTACTTGGTTCAGTGGCTGTGTAATCAGACTATCAGTTTCTTGCATATTTGTATTAGCTCCCTGCTTCACAGTCTGGGATTACTAGCTGCTAGTTTCCAGAGAGAGCTGGTTATGTGTCAGTTTTGAATACCAATTTAGAGATTCATAATTTAGTTTACTCCTCAAAATAGAGGGTACTTTTAAAGCAAAAACTGACTACTGGTACTGACATATGTAGTCTCCCCTTTCACTTGAAAAGTACACTTTTACAAGTCCCCTAATCAGTCACTTGAATGAGTGACCCTAAGATGTTGGCACCTGTGAGAGTAGTCTCACGTGGCTTTTAAGGGGTTGAATCTCTCTCTCTGGCTGCTCTACCTTCCAGGGTTTGTGTGGGGGTCTTCCTAAAGAATGGTACACCAAAATTGCTGATGCAAGAATCACATCCCCTCCTCTGGCAATGTAGAAACTAAAGTCGTGCATTTTTTAAAATGTATTTATTCTGTCGTGCAGTTTTAAAAATGTATTTACTCCTGCTTGACATTTCAAATCGAGCAAGAGAATTGCTACATATTGTATTAGGTGAATTACAAATCAGAGAAAAGGAGAGGTGACAAAGTAATCTGAGTGGGTCTAGACATAGGTATCACGCAATTTAATTTTAAATATCAATAGCCAGGAGAAAACAAAAGACTTGGAAATTAACAGCCAGGGGGGTAGTAGAAATCCCTTTTGCTGGAAGTAGTATGTAGCACTTGGGCAGATCTCCCTTGGGATTGTAGCCTTCTCTTTCATGAACTTCTTGTTCCTGTTATTTCCAGTTCCGGACCATCTGATCAGAGACTACTGGAATTTCCAGCTCTCTAGGCACTAATTTCAGGGGCTGAAACAGCAACCCCTCTGCAGCTCCTACCACAGCCACCGCTGCCTTGCTGGGTTGTGGGGTTGTGCCAGCCCAGGCACTCTTGCCCAGGAAATGGAAGGTGGCATTTAAGTGGCCCTTAAGACTCTCCTAACCAATCCTAAAGACTCTGAATCAGGCCAATTCTAAATTAAGCTTTCTTGGGTAAATGAATAAGGACCCAAGAAACCTCAGAGTGGAAAAAAAAGATATGAAAAATCATACCTCCCAACGTATTTCTACTAACTCCCAGTTTGACAGGTATTAACATGATTTAATGTTTCTATGACTTATTTTTATTCTCCACATATTTTCAGTGTTAAGTTTTAAAAGATATTTCAATCAAATCTCAATATTTAAAATACCAAAATGATGATATCACAGAATTGGAAGAAATTTCTTTTTTTTAACTTGTAAGAAAATGTAAACTCTGGAGAAGCAAGTGCCTTGATCAACGTCTCATAGTGGCAAAGGGAAACTAAGAACCAAATCTCTCAGTATAGGATAAAATGTATTTTCCTTAATAAATCATTTTCTGGGATATGTAACAGATGGATAGAAAACGGGTTTATTTATGTATCATAGTATTTTTTTAGGCCTTATGAAGTAATTTGGGAGTGGCTACTTGCACTTTTTCACATTGTTCATTTAAAGGTGGATTGCTTGGTTTCTCCCAATGAGCTTACCCAGAACCAGTGCTATAAAAGAAATCTGGTAGAAATCTATGGCTAAGAGGCTCTGTCTTGACCTCAGAGCAATTACTTTCTCTGAACAAAATGCACACTAAGGGATGCCAGTGCCTACTGTTCTGGAAAACAGCAATGTTTGCTTTAAGATTCATACCCAAATTTCCACAGTGCACTCTGAGACTCGGCACTGGATCACTGGGCTGAAGGTCTGTGCTGACGCCAAGTGGCATTTAAACCACCAGACTGAAAGCTGGTGCATGAAGGGCCATAGCCATGCTCTCAAATGTGACTCAACTGTGGTTTGAGATTTGTCTATGTGGGGTACTGGAAAGAATGCTAGTTTGAGCAGGGCATACTCATTTCTAGTCCCAGCTCGGCCTCTAATCAAATGGTCCAGAGTAAATCCTTTCAGCTTCCTAAGCATTCGTTAATCATCTATAATGTACCTCTGTCTTGCCTGTACAGAGTTGTTCCAACCAGCAAATAAGGTAACAGAAATGGAGAGTATTTATAGATTGAATGGGTTTAAGACCTGTAGGTTACTATCAATGTTTATAATGCCTACTATTTAGATAGCATTAAAACAGTTAAGCCTTTGTTTGACTGTATGTGGTTAAATGTCTCCTAACAGACCTTGTAGACTAAAATACAATGCTAAAGATTAAAGCTAAAGTCTACTGACATACATGATGCTGTAGACGAAGATACTCTGTTTTGTTTGGGGTCTTTCAGATTAAATATAGCCAATACTGTGCATTGGCATAACAGACCAGGAAAAAGCTGTCAACAGACTGTGCACTCTTGGGAGACATTCACATTCTGTGTATTGTGTCAAAATGTCTTTTTCTTTTGGACCCTATTTTAGATGTTCTTTTCTAAACAAGTTCCATAACACTACATTTTAAAATTGAAGCTAAAGAAACATTTTCTTCTTCTGGACATTTTTTACAGTAATTTTATTCCTCTGTCTGGATATGGTGTGTCAAGTATTATCAAAAAAATTCAGCCATTCATTCAAGTAATATTTATTTTTTAAAAGATTATTTATTTATTTTAAGAGAGAGGGGAAGGGAGGGAGAAAGAGAGGGAGAGAAACATCTCTGCATGAGAGACATGTCAGTCGATTCCCTCTCGCATATCCCCAACTGGGAACCTGGCCTGCAACCCAGGCAAGTGCCCTGACTGGGAATCAAACCTGTGGATCTTTTGGTTTGCAGGTTGGTGCTCAACCCACTGAACCACACCAGTCAGGGGTCAAGTAATATTGATTAAACCTACTGTGTACCACATCTGCTCTAAGGATAGGTCAGTGAGCAAGAGACAAAATTCCCTGTCATCATCATCATCATATTTTGCCTTTATATGATATTTCTGGATACTTCAATTTATGTTGTAGAATCTTCTATGTAGTCAAGTGACCAGTCTTTAATGGTCAATGTTCTGTCCTACATGTCTACCTCCAATTCAGTCCTGGAAATCCAGAGTTCTAGCTCAACCTTGCCACTCCTCTTCTCTCCCCAAAATCAGCTTTTGACCATTATTACAGGTAAAATCTATTAGATAATTCATCTTTGGATGATGGAAGCTAAAGGTGGGCTGTTCCAATGTAATTATCTATGAGGTTTCATAACCTTCCCCTCTGACGGTTGTACTAATCCCTAGCCCCAAAGCATGCTTAAAGTCTTAATCCTCCCAGGTCATTTAGAATTGCTGGATACAGTTTTATAGCAGTTTTCCAAAAGTCCATTGTATATTCAGGTTACCTAAAATTTGTTGGGCCCAACTAAGTAGAACAAAATCCATGTTCATCTTTGTTGACAACATAATGGTATCTCCACCATCACTATTTGAAACTTTTAGTCTTCAGGACATGTACTTCTGTTCTCAGTCCAACCTGATAGTCTCCCTTCTTCCACCACTCCTCATCCCCTACCCAGTCTTACTCTTCTACAAACTTTTTTCTACATTGCATATGGAGGAATATTTCTGAACTTTAAGTCCAAATGTGGCGATCTTCTCTCTTAATGGCTCCTTATCAGTCTTACGATAAAGCTATTAAAAATCCTTAACTCAATCCACAGGGCCCTGTATAATCTGATCTCAGTAAATGTCCTGTCTCTCCACTCTATGCTCTCATTGTGTTCTTTCATGCCTCAGTTTCTCTGAACATAGTTTCCTTTTCCTGGATTACTTTTTCCTTTCTGCCATCAACACAGCATTCAGATCACTGCAATTTATCCTCCACTGTCTGGCTTGGGCATCACTTTCTTAAAACAAGAACACCAACAACACAACAACCCAACACAACACTAACAAATTCTCAAAGCCTTTCTGTGAGCTCTCAAAGGCATGAAACTATTCCTACGTTTACCTCCACCTCCATCTATCATGTTGTATTCTGATTATCTAGTTATTTGTTCATTTCCCCATTTATGGTGTAGGATTTCTGAAGTTAGAGACACTAGCTATTTCATTCCCTATTATAATTCTAGTATTTAGCTTAGTGCCTGGCACTTAGTAGATGCTCAATAGTCATTTATAAGATAAATAAATGTGATTTAGTTTCTGTGTACACCATTCTCTTCAAGATTCTATTAGGCTCTTACTCTATGATGTCTCCAATGATATTCTCCACCTCCACCCAATAATTTTGACAGTTGATTCCTTTGAAAACTCTTCTTCACCATGGATATAGATGAAACTGTCCTGTACTGCTATGGATCTCTCTTCTACAATAGATTCATTTTGTTGTTTAAGTCTTCAATATGGATGCAAGTTTTGTTGCAAATTTCTCCTTAACTTCTTTATCAAGGTCTTATCGATTTTCATGTTTAGATGTCAAAATTTCTAGTTCAGCCCATAATGCTCACTTGAGCTCAAGCTCTTCCCCATTGGATATCTCCACTGGGGCCCTTTTCTTTTGGAACTTAAATGAATCTGCACTTACCTTGTTTTGCCTCCAAACAGCTCTGTCAACATGGCTCCATAATTATCAATTCTCTCAATAACTCAAAATATTTTAGATTTTTCCTTTTTCTTTTTATTGACATTAGATACACAACAAAGACAAATGAACTCTTCTTCTGATATGTTACTTAGTTTTTCAATTAACTCCCACTTGAATTCCATCACAGTTCAATCCTCACGCTTCCTAACTTATTTTTTAATTATATTTTATTGATTATGCAATTACAGTTGTCCTGATTTTTCCCCCTCTGCCTGCCTCCAGGCAGCAACCCCCACTCCCTTAGGCAATTCCCCCACCATTGTCCATGTCTGTGGGTCATGCATGTAAGTTCTTTGGCTACTCTACCTCCTGTACTATATACTTTACATCCCCGTGGCTATTCTGTAACTACCTATTTGTACTTCTTAATCCCCTTACCTCTTCACCCTCTCCCTACACCCCCTCTCATCTGGCAACCACCAAAACACTCTGTCTATCCATGATTCTGGCTCTGTAACTCTTGTTTGCTTAGTTTGTTTTTTGATTCAATTGTTGATAGATATGTATTTATTGTTTTTTATTGTTCATAGTTTTGATCTTCTTGTTTTTCTTAAATAAGTCCCTTTAACATTTCATATAATAATGGTTTGGTGATGATGGCTTTTTTATTTTTTTCTTGTCTGGGAAGCTCTTGGTCCACTCTTTGGTTCTAAATGATAGCTTTGCTGGGTAGAGCAATCTTGGCTGTAGATCCTGCTTTTCATGACTTTGAATATTTCTTGCCAATCCCTTCTAGCTTGAAAAGTTTCTTTGAAGAATCAGCTGACAGTCTTATGGGAACTCCCCTATAGGTAACTAACTGTTGTTCTCTTGCTTTTAAGAGTCTCTTTTTATCTTTAACCTTTGGCACTTTAATTATGATGTGTCTTGGAGTGGGCCTCTTTGCATCCATTTTGATTGGGGCTCTCTGTGCTTCCTGGACTTCCATGTCTATTTCCTTCACCAAATTAGGGAAGTTTTCTTTCATTATTTCTTCAAATAGATTTCCAAATTCTTGCTCTTTCTATTCTCCTTCTGGTACCCCTATGACACTAATGTTGGAATGCTTAAAGTTGTCCCAGAGACTGCTTATACTATCCTAATTTTTTTGGATTCTTATTTCTTCTTTTGATCTTATTGGCTTTTTTGTTTTTGTTTTTGTTTTGTTGTTTACTTCTTTATGTTCCATATCATTGATTTGATTCTCAGCTTCATTCATTCTACTGTTGTTTCCCTATTCATTATTCTTTATTTCAATTAGTATAGGCTTTATTTCCAGTTAGATCTTTTTTTATGCTATTGAGGTCCTCACTAGGTTCTCTGAGCATCTAATAACCAGTGTTTTCAACTCTGCATCTGATAGATTGCTTATCTCCATTTTGTTTACCTCTTCTCTGGAGTTTTGATTTGTTTTTTTCATTTGGGCCATGTTTCTTCGTGTCCTCATTTTGGCAGCCTCCTTATGTTTGTTTCTGTGTATCAGGTAGAGCTGCTTTGACTCCATGTCTTGGTAGTGTGGCCTAATGTAGTAGGTGTTCTGTAGGGTCTAGTGGCACAGCCTCCCTTATCACCCAAGCTGGGTACAGGAGGTACACCCTTTGTGTTGGCTGAGTGTACACTCCTCTTGTAGTTGAGCCTTGGTTGCTCTTGGCAGATCAATGGGAGGGATTTATTCAGACCAGTGAGCTGCAAGGATTGGCTGTGACCACTTACCACCAATCTCCATCCTCTGGGGAGAATCAGCGGTGCAGGGGCAGGGTGGTAGCTCTCTGACATGGTCTGTAGCTGTCCACTGGGTGCACTGGCCCTGGGGTTTCCTGTGTGGTGCAGGCCAAGGTCAGCCCCCACCTGTGTTTTGACTGGGGCCACTCAGCATGAGCTATAAAGCAATCTGAGATAACTGCCACTTGTGCAGGGCTTGGAGATTTCCAGGTGAAGCCAAGCTGTGAATCTAGGCTGGCTGCTGCTAGTGCTGGGCCTGGGTCTCACTGAAGCCAGTTGTTGCTTGTTTGAGAGTATTTAGGAAGTTGTGAAGCATAAGCCAAGACCAGCCATTCATATGAAATAGCACCTTGGGTGGGCCTGTTAGTTGGGTGGAGCAGATTCTCTGCAGATCTCCAAGGTTGGTCAAACATTTGTTAGCCAGCTGGAGCCAGCTGGAGATAAGGCACCAGCTTGCCGGCTTTGTGGGGGTAAGCTTCAGAAAAGGGACGATGGCCTCTGTTCACCTTGATGCCAGACACTTCAGTTTCTCCCTATATACCTCTGGTGCCTTTTGAGCTGCTGCCCCAGTGCTGGAGCTCAGAAGGAGTGAGTCTATGTAGGTGAGTCTGTGTGTGTGTTCTTTAAGAGGAACAAATTGGGGCATCCGACTCAATCCTTGCTGGTTTCTGCAGCCACAAGTTGTGGGGACTTCTCTTCCTGGCACTGGAACTCTGTACTTGGGGGCCTGGAGTGTGGCTGGGACTCCTCATTCTGAAGATATCACTCCTGAATTTTAATCTACCACATGTGAGTGAGGGACCTTCCTATTCCATACCTGTGCCCTCCCTACCATTCTGGATGGATGTGGTTTTCTTAATTCCATATTTGTCAGACTTCCATTCAACTTAATTTCTGATCATTCTGAGTGATGGTTGTTCTACATTTTACTTGTAATTTTGAGGTGGTTGTGCAAGGAGGCGAGCCTTGTCTGCCAATGCCACCATCTTTACCAGGAATCTGCCTTCTTTAATATGTCAATTTTACTGGTAATGTACAGACGCTAGACATTTCTATATATTTGCATATTCTATCTTCCTAGAATACCCTTCTCTTACTGTTCTGCTTACCTGAGTTCTATCTTCTCTAAAGGCTCTCTCCAGAAATATATTTTATTACCAACCTTACCCATGAGATAAAATGATACTTATTATCTTAACTATGTTTTTCTCACTTAACATACATTACAATGAATACTGTATTATTTATTCCCATTTTAGTTTTCTGATCCAATTCAGAACCCAAGACTGAGAAATAGTTTAGAGTGATATCAGAAAGGGCCTTGAATTCTAGGGTAACAAGTTTGTATTTTAATCAGAATGTCTTTAAAAATAATAATATTAATTAATTAATTAATCTTTAGAGGGTATGGGAAGGAGAGAGGGAGACAAACATCAATGTATGATTACCTCTTGTCGTGTGTCCCCTGCTGGGAACTGGCCCACAACCCAGGCATGTGCCCTGACTGGTAATTGAACCTCGATCCTTTGGTTTGCAGGCCTGTGCTCAACCCACTGAGCTACACCAGCCAGGGCCTTAATCAGAATGTCTTAAAAAGGGTCATCTAGTGGCAATGGTCAATGGAGATGTGTGTGTTTCAGGGGTAAATGTGGAAGAGGAGGACGGAAGGCTAGAAGGAGAGGGAGAGTGGACAAAGGAAGGCCAGTTAGAAAGTTTAATAGTAGTCACCCTAAAGGTAACAAGAATCTGAATTAGAGTACAGATGGAGTAGTAGATTTGAAAAAGATATAAAAGTGACTGATAATACAGAAGCACAATCAATAGGTATTAATAGCTGAGGTGGTAAGAGTAAGGGAGAGAAGGAATAATTATGGGTCATCCATTCAACAGATGTTCATTGAACACTCAGTTTGAGACACACTACATGGTATGAACAGAGCAGTAGACAGCAGAGCATGCTCCCAACCCTCAGAATTCACATTTCACTGGAGAACAACAAAACTGTAACCCAAGTGATTGGAAAATGGTAAGGCCATTAATATAGAGAATAAATATGGAAAGAGAAAGTTTCAGGCAAAAGTTGATATATTAACTTTGTGCATAATTATTGTGTACTCACTCTGTGCCAGGCACTGTTTTAATCACTTTGCATATATTAACACATCTAATACTCATTACAATCCTGTGAATTAGGTATTATTATTATCCCCATTGTACAGATGAGGAATCAAGGCATATAAAAGCTAAATAATTGAGCTAAGTTCTTGATAGTATTAAGTGAAGGAACAGGGATAAAACAAAGGCAGCCAGGTTCTTAAGTCCACACACAGTCTTATTACTAAGACATATTGATTGCTTCTAATGCTTTGAGACTAATAGACAATTTTAGAAGGTAACTGGAATGTATAGTAGAGGCTTAGAATAGAATTGACACAAAAGCAAATGGAAGAATTTTAGAATATGTCACTGACACATTACAAAGTGAATGAAAATATAAATTTGTTTCTTCTTCATGATTTATCTGAGAAATGTTATTTAGATTAAAGGATTTAAGTATTCTTTGTATGTAGATGATTCCGAGCTGTTTATCTCTATGTGGTCCTTAAAGGTTTCTGATTCCTGTTATATCCCTCTGGCTCCTCTTTTTCAGTCTCTTTTCTTCCGCTCTCTCCAAGTTGGCTTCTCAGGACTCCCTCTTAATATAGCCATTGTTTTCATTCAATGTATTTTCCACCTGTGATCTTACGTTAAGCAAGGACTTCAGTTCACCATTTGTGTGGGAACAATTCTGAATGCTCAGTCTAGGCATCTTTCCTGAGCTCCAGACCCATGTATGCAATAACCTCTTGGATATATTCAGTTATATAATCAAGTCACTTAAACCCCAATATGACCAAATGGCATTTATCTTCTTTACTTCCAAACTTGCTCTTCTTTTTCATGAATGGAACCATTCTTCACTGTAGCTTCAAGGTCAGGAAACTTGGAGTCATTTTGAACCCTTCTCTTTCATTTGTCTTTCCATCCCTCCCATCCAATAGGTCATCAACTATATTTTAAGATTTTTCTTATTTTCATCACAGCTGACCCAACCTTACTCTCATTCAGCTCCCACCACTTTTGGGATATATCTATGCACTTGCCACCTAATTAGCCTTCCACACTATTTCTAAGATAATGATCATTACATTTAAATGGCTCTTGTCAAACTCTTGCTTAAATCTCTTTATTGGTTCCCATAGCTTTCAGAATACATTTTAAAATCCTCAGCATGACTTTCTTGTCTGCCTTTGAACCTCATTTGCTGCACTCATTATCATAAACACTTTATTACTGATCAGTTTCCCAAGCATATCATGTTGTTTCACTATTGTGAGGCCCTGCATATTCTAGTCCCTCTACTAAAACGTCCCCTTCCCTTCTTCACTTGGCTGAAACCTGCTTGTCCTTCAAAATTCTGATTAAACTTTACCACCATCAATCCACAAGACTCCATGGATTTTCTTCTTACCCCGAGTCAGATTTTCATATCTCTTTCTTACATTCCTATCCCTCCCTATGTTCTCTATCACAGAGTGTACCTACCACTTCATACTCACTGATGTAGTAGTCTGTGTTCCCCCTAAGTTGTAAGTTCATTGAGAGCAACAACCATACCACCTCACCATTATAGTCCTGGCATATATTTTATGGCCTAATACAGAGCGTGAGCTCAATACATTTATTAAAAAGATGACTAATTAAGAAACAAGAAGTACTCTTTCAAAAAATACCCATAACCCCACTTTGGAACTTTATAATGCGATGATTATATTTCTAAAATACTGGAAATAATTATAGAACTATGAGTTTAATGAAAAAGGAACTGAGATTTCGTATTGGGGATGTAGAGAGTTAGTTATATAACATTTATGATTATTATTAAATATTTTTATCATACAAGTATCAACTCTAAACTGTAAGTTATGTGCAAGAGTGGTACACATCTGTTTTGTTTATATTGACCTCCCTAGCATTTAGCATGTACTAGGAGTTAAATAAATATTTGCTGAACTTTGTTGAATGAGCACAGTAGTGGGCATTTAAGTGAGGTGGAATATGTGGTGCTAACACTCACAGAAATTAAAATGTGTTTCTAAAACATGCTTTATTTTGATTTTTTAAACTATGTTTATGGTGTTTTTCCTTTTCAGCAGTATTTTTTTTATTCTTATGTAGTCAAACCTTTCAGTTTTTTTCTTTGTTGTTTCCATGTTTCACATTATATTTTCAGAGGCTTTCTCCACTCCAGGACTGAGAAAATAGTCCTCCAGAGTTTGCGGTGTTGTTTATCCATGTTAAAATCTTTAATACATCTGGTATTTATATTGTATAAATATGTCTTGATTTAATGATTAATGGATACTCTTTGTTGTATATTATTTTGTACCTTTGTACTTGGCAATTTTGCCCTGGTTTGATGCTATAAGACAGTGAATATGTACACAAAGCATCTTATTCACAAAATCATTGCAGAGTAGGGGAATCTTTCAACTGGATTCCTGCATTCATCATCTCTCCGCTGGAATCCTTATTAGATTTCTTATTAGTCTTTTCATACTCTTGTCTGTTCCTCTCCTTTCTCCACTGAGCAAGAACCAGAATATATCTAAAATGCTAGAATTATATACGCATGCCACCAGATATTTGTGTCTATTTTGTTCACTGCTGTATCCCCAATGCTAAACAGTGCAAATAGAATCATGCTATTTCCCTGCTTAAAACACAAGAATTTCTTATTTCCACCACAATAAAATTCAAACTACTCTATTTACAAACACACCGAGGTCTTTCCCTCCTCCAGACCGCATGCTGTTCCCACTTCAAGACTCTTCTTGTTTGCTAAACAGCAGCTTTAATGTGACTGCCTCAGGGAAATCTTTCTGGACTCCACTATTGAGAGTACAGATAAATGCCTTAAGTTTTCTGCTTCATTTTGTTTTGCTTTGTTTTAAATAACTTAACTTTGTGACTCATGATTTTTTATAACTGTTTCATTTTTATCTTCTGTCTACTTGACCATAATGTAAGTTCTATGAAAGTCTGTATTTTGTCTATGTTTTTCTCTGTTGTGACTCTAGCACATAACATGATGGGTGGGCTTGATAGTCACCCAATAAAAATTTGTTAAAAATATTTGAAAGACTTATTTTATGGTAACCATTATCATGAAATTGCAAAGGTTCCATGTAATTAACTTGCCAATTTTCAAAAAGTAACTCATCTGTTAAAAAGAAATTCATCATAACATCATTGATGTCTTCAATTTCAATCATGCTTGAATACAACCATAACAACAAAACAACTTATGATCAACCAGATTTTATTACCTGGTCATTTTATTCAAAGTGCTTAAGTATAAATAGATAAAATTATGCAAAGAGACATAATGGTAAAAGCAATAAACAACATTTGTTCATTAACACATAATTAATAGAAGTTATATAGAAAGCGAGTGATAAAGACATATTACAAACAGGGTGTTAATGTCATTACATAATTAAAGGTAGGATGTAAGAGAAAATGTATGATCTCTTTGGGAGAATAGAAAAAAAACATTATCCTAAAAACCCAGAAAAAAACAAAGAAAATAACATAGATTGGGAAAGAGGCTATAAAAAGTTAATGCCAGTACCCTGTATCTACATCTTAAGTATCACTTAAGGATGTGTTGACAATAAGAACAGGGTTAGGGATATTGGGGCATACAAAGAGGTCCAGTTGAAGGTGTAAAGTGAAAGCATTTGGAAAACTGAGAAAAAAGAAACAAGAAAAAAACAAGAACAAAATTATGTATAAACACAAGATTGGACGCTAAAAAATAAAAATAATATAGCAGGAGAGTGTGGAAGAACATAAAAAACAAAATAAGAGGACAGAAGAATATTTAGAAGTAGAAAATAACAAACAAAAAAGCATAGTAAGAAACCTGGCAAAAAGCATACTGATGCAAAATCATAACTATCCTGGAAACTGAAAATAATGTGTCAAAAAAACACATAGCCAAGTCATATAAAATCACGGTGATTGACTGGTAGCAGTATGTCCTTTTCTGCTACTTTATGGTATGTATCAGCAGTCAATTACTTTTAAATGCTGTTTTCTTTACACAAATTTGAAAACATCAAGCAAACCTAAAACAACAAAAACAAATCTCTTTTTTCTGGAAAGGCCTTTGCCTTTATTTATCCCTCTGCTATCAGGAGATAAAAACAGAAATATAGCCAAAATAGGAAGCTGAAATGTTTTTAGTCAATCAACTAACATATTTATGAAGCATTTACTATTAACTCTGTGTTTGAAATTATAGAGATAATAGTAATGAGACTCTGCCAATTATAATCTAATTGAGGGGATAAAACATAATTTACTTGATTTAATTTATAAAAATCATGCTATATCTAAATTCAACTCATTTGCCAATCTCCCAATATGCAGAATTTATTATAAAATATATAATAATGAGTAAGGCACCATTATCACCTTTTGCAAACAAACATGGCTCTCATATTTGAGCTGCAGATTGGAATTTAGGGTTTGAATTCCAGATTTACTTCTCCTTAGCTTAAAGTCTATAGGTAAGCTTCGATTTCCTCATCTATGAAAAAGAGATAATATCTGCACTACAGAATAGGAAAAAGACTTTCACTGTTCACTAAATATTCATATGCTTCACATTCCAAGCTCTTTTGTAGTTTATGCCTATATATGACTCTTTCTGGCAATAGGCTGTGAATAAAAGTGGTATATGTCATTTCTATTCCAAAGAATTTTCTAGCTGCTATACATAGTCTTTAGGTGTCCCCTGTTGGAGTGATCTGGACGCAGAGGGTGACCACCTTGGAAATTTACCTGACCCACACTGGACCAGAATAAACTCTTGTGTTATAAACTGTGCTAAGGTGCCCCAGTTTATTTGCCACAGCTGCAGAGCCTGTGCTGACTGACCCGTGAACAAATTTATTGTGAGGCTCATACAGGATGATGCATGGAAACTTCTTAGGATAGTACTCAACACAGAGTAAACAAGCAATAAATGAAAATCACTATTATTTACAGATCTTTCTAATTAAAACTAGTTATTACAGAAAAGCTTTTTTTGGTAACAAGAATAAATCAATATTGAAAAGAAAATTGTAGAATGTGTTGACAGAATGTTTCCAAAGCTACTTCAAGGCCTTTGGTTCCTTTCTTTTTTCCTACTAGAGTACACTTGATCCTTTATGATAGGAGTGGCTACTCATTGAACTTGTACTTTTTGTAAACACAGTTTATGTTTTTGGGCAAAGAGCTCCAAGGTTTTTATTTATGGATAATTCATTGCTTCAAACCAATAGTAAAAACTAGTGATCTTTCAAACATGGAAACACCCTGTAATTTTCTTTTGGCATTGCAACAACTTTGATGTTCATCTTTCTCTTTTCTGGCTGAACCTATATACACTTAAGTACAGGATCACATTAAGAAAATGTTCAGACCACATGTAAACAACCTGTGGCTAGACAATTCCTGAACTCTACGCTATGTCCAGTTTTCAAAGGATGTAAGCTTCTGTGTTGTTTTCTCTACCATATATTTTTCCACAAAAGTCCCACTTACTACTTTATCATGAACTGATGTATTTGGGCCTAAGTCTAGACATGCTGTGATTTTAAA
Organism: Carollia perspicillata; assembly: GCA_004027735.1. Classification (NCBI taxonomy): domain Eukaryota; kingdom Metazoa; phylum Chordata; class Mammalia; order Chiroptera; family Phyllostomidae; genus Carollia; species Carollia perspicillata. Next base: position 250 of record PVKM010023137.1, on the reverse strand, counting down.
GCAGTCTATCTCTTCCTGCCTACCCCACCCTTGTGCCGTCTGGAGGGGGGTTTGGATGTATCCTCAGGCGTGGGACATAGCACTGCGGGCATGCTTAGGCAGCACATCCCAATTTTAAAAAATTGAGGAAAAATTTGGGAGAACGTGCTAAGGACTAAGAATCAATCTGAATCATCTGCAGATGAAAATGAGATTTATATAATAAGGAATGAAGAGAAGGGCAAAGAGGATTGAGTTCATTCAATTGATC